>CAKNWU010201546.1:0-10250 GCA_932072015.1 Andricus quercustozae | reverse complement strand
TATAAATAAAGAAATAATAAATCGAATGTAATTAATTCTTATAAATACCACAATTTTTATGTACTTTCATAGAAATGATCTGAAGAAGATCACAAATGAGGTTTGATTAAATTGTGTACAGAGAAAAATGCTTAATTTCAATGTTGTCAATAGGAAAACGAAGAAACAGGGTACATAATTTCTATTTTAAAATTTATGTGATGGACAGAGGCAGGGTATATTAATTTCAATATTAAATAGGAAAATTTACTTAAAATAATTTTAAAGCTGAAATGTAAAAAAATAATCTTAGTAAATTATTTATAAAAAATTTTTATCCCATTACCAAATACTTTAGTCTTCAAAACTGTTTTAATAAATGAATGCACGTCTTCCCAATTATACTAGAAAAGATTCTATAATAATACCTGAAAAACATAATCATCATCTTTTGAAACTTTTTTAGCTTTTTTCAGGTTGTCAAATTTTGTTTGTAAACAAAAGTCGACTCTAACCTCTAAATCCTCCAATTCTCCACAATCTGAAAAAGCTGAAAAATCTTGAAAATAGCCCAGTCGCCGAGAATGAGAAATTACAAGTAAAGAATCGGGCATCCTCGGCTTCAACGCCGAACCCATCTTCGTGGCTGACCCGAATCCGCCACCGAAATCAAACGAAAGAGCACGAAGGAGACAGTGAAATCATGAGAACCGACAAATTTTCGTTGCCGCGGAGCGTGGAATCAAGTGACGAAGTGGGGACACACCGACACGCGACGTTTACGTGTGTTGCTCCCACACGGGAGCCGTGGTGGGGGCCGCCAGCTCCCACGATCTGTGAACACTGCGGAAAAGTCTAAGGTTATGGTGTTCAGAAAAGGAGGGGGAGGGATAAGGGAGGGGAGTGGAAGTGGAAGGGAGAGGCGGTGCAGGAGGTGAAAGAGTTTGTGTACCTGGGCTTCGTGTTTCGGAGGAATGGGGGAGTAGATGCTCACATAAAGGAGAGAGTGAGGAGGGCAAATGTGGTGATAATATATATATATATATAATAATAATAATATATATATAATAATATATATATATATATATAATAATTTTAATCGCGGACATGGAGAGTAAGCTAGGGGCGGGAATGGTGGTAGGAGTTGGTGTAGGATGTGGTCACTTGCGTATGCAGATGATATAGTGTTGCTGGCGAAAAACGAGGAGGGCTTAAAGGAGATAATTAAGAGGTTGAAGAAGATAAAAGATTTTGTGTGCCTGGGCTTCCTGTTTCGAAGGAAAGGGGGACTGGATGATCATATCAAAGAGAGAGTGAGCAGGGGAAATGTGGTGATTATACAGGTGTGAATGTTGGGAAAGAAGTTGTTTCCAGGTGATTTTAAAAGGAGAATAAAATTGTTCAACTCGCTAGTGATGAGTGTGCTATTGTAAGGAGTGCAGGTGTGAGGGTAAAAGGAAAGGAAGGAGGTAAATATGATACATGAAAGGTATGTAAAGCTGCAGAGGGATGAAGTGAGAAGGATGCATGAGGAGGGGAGAGAGGTGTGTGTGGTCTGAGGGAGAACGCCATGGAAAGAGAGAAGGCATCAGGGGAGGAGAGAATAAGAGGGTCACGGTTTATTGAAAAATATGGGTGGATTATGCCAGGGGAGAGAGCGCAGTAGTTGTGTGAAAAATGAGAGAAAGGAAGTTAGGAGCTTATAGCGAAGTTGAGACGTTGCTGCATGAAGGGTTTCAATAGGTTCTGACTTCTAAGTGAGAAGAGAATGTGTGAATTGTGCGGGAAGAGCTATGCGAGGGTGGAACACCAGTTGGAGGATTTGCGAGGGAGTGGAAAGGAGTGAGATAAGCATGGAGATATTATTGCATAAAAAAGAGAACGAAAGGGCCATTGCATGGCGTAAGGAGGCATTGCGGAAAATGAAGAAAAAGAGAAGCAAGGAGGAAGAGAAATCGAGAAGGAAGGATTGTAAATAGGAGAGCAAGTAGATATAAGTGAACTATAAATATTGTAAATAGTAGATAAGTATTAGGTATTAGCGAGGAAGGTAAGGCTTGTAAGGTTTTTTTTTATATAAAATTTTCTTGAGCTCCCGCAGGACATTTAAAGATCTAGGTGCGCTAAATATTTGTTTAGCTTTAAAAGAAAAAACACGTGGTAATTTTTTTGTTTTAAGAAAAAATAGGATATGGTGAGACTTTGAAAATTTATTAAATTGGCTCAGATACGACACTTAAGTAATCTAAGTTTCATAAATTCATTGGTTCTTACCCCCTGAGATTTTTCTTCAAAATAACAAAAATTTCCCGCATTCTTTATTTTACGAAAAAAAGTATCTTAGATCCCGCTCAAGGCGATTGAAGATGAAAAATGTCGTTTTTTCATGTTATCTCTTGAACTATGGCCTCTGGTAAAAAAATAAACATGATAAAGATATTTCATTTTTTCACAAGGAACATTTTTTAATCACAGATTTTTTGTCTCAAAGCCCTTATTTCGAACAGTACACCACATAAATGTCAGGAAAATTACATTTTTCACTTTTTTAGCTGAACTGAGCGTTCAAGTGAAAAAATAAATGCGACAAAAGCATTTTACTTTCTTCTAGAAAACATTTTTTGTTTATAACACTTTTGTCTAAAACCCGTTTTTTTGCCAGTAGTCCAGTTAAATGGCAATAAAATGACGTTTCCCACTTTTCAAGCTGAACTTCGTGTTCCAGAGAAAAAATGAACGTGAAAAAAAAATTTTACTTTTCTATAAACGACATTTTTTGTTGATAAAACTTTCGCCTGAAACCCTTGTTTCGAACAATACGTCACTTAAATGTCAATAAAATGGCTTTTCCCACTTTTTTAGCTGAACTGCGTGTTCTGGAGAAAAAATGAATGTGAGACAAACATTTTGATTTTTCATAAATAACCTTTTTTGCTTATAAGACTTTCGTCTACACCCCCTTTTTTGGCCAATAGACCACTTAAATGTTAATAAAATGACATTTTCCACTTTTCTAGCTGAACTGCGTGCTCTAGAAAAGCAATGATCGTGTAAAAACATCTTACTTTTTTATAAACGACATTTTATGTTTATAACGCTTTTGCCTAAAACCCTTCGTTCGAACAGTACATCACTTATACAGGGTGTCCACGCTAGGGCTTGCCAAAAATTACGCAACCTGTCTCACACGACAATGTTAACCTTATGACCGTGTATGGCGGGTTGCATACTTTTTGGTAAGCCCCTGCGTGGACACCCTGTATGTCAAGAAAATGTCATTTTTCCCTTATTTCGCTGAACTGAGGGTTCAAGTGGAAAAACAAGCGCGACACAAACATTTTACTTTTTTATAAACAAAATTTTTTGTTTACAATACTTTCGCCTAAAACCCCTTTTTAGCCAATAGAACATTTACAATTTACATGTAATGTAAAAATATTTTTAAAAAGAATATGATATAACTTAAAAGAAAGATGCGGATAAAATAAAAAAATTGTATCTGAAACATTACATCGAAAAAAGGGTTTTAGGCGAAAGTGTTATGAACAAAAAATGTCGTTTATAAAAAAGTAAAATGTTTCTTCCCCTTCATTTTTTCTCTGGACCACGCAGTTCAGCTAGAAAAGTGGGAAATGTAATTTTACTGGCATTTAAGTGGTCTATTGGCCAAAAAATGAGTTTTAAGCAAAGTGTTATAAGCACAAAATTTTGTTTATGAAAAAGAAAAATGTATTTTTTCACATTCATTTTTTCTCTAGAACACGGAGTTCAGCTAGAAAAGGGGGGAATGTCATTTTATTAACATTTAAGTGGTCTACTGTCCAAAAAAGGGGTTTTAGGCGAAAGTTTTATGAACAAAAAGTGTCGTTTATAAAAAAGTAATATGTTTTTTCCCATTCATTTTTTCTCTGGAATACGCAATTCAGCTAGAAAAGTGGGATACGTCATTTTATTGACATGTAAGTGGTCTACTGGCCAAAAAAAGGGGTATAGGCAAAAGTGCTATAACCAAAACATGTTTTTTAGGAGGAAGAAAAATGTTTTTGTCGCATTTATTTTATAACTTGAACACTCAGTTAAGCTAAATAAGTGAACAATGTAATATTGCTGACATTTAGATGATGTAATGTTCGAAAGAAGGGTTTGAGACACAAAATCTGTTATTAAAAAATTTTCCTTGCAAAAAAATGAAATATTTTTATCATATTAACTTTTTTACCAGAGCCCATAGTTCAAGAGATAAAATGAAAAAAATACATTTTACATCTTCAATCGCCTTGAGCAGGATCTAAAATACTTTTTTTCGGAAAATAAAGAATGCGGGAAATTTTTTTTCATTTGAAGAAAAATCTCAGGTGGTAAGACCCAATGAATTTATGAAACTTACATTACTTAAGTGTCATATGTGAGCCAATTTAATAAATTTTCAAAGTCTCACTCTATAGTATTTTTTCTTAAAACAAAAAAATTACTACGTGTTTTTCCTTCTAAGGCTAAAAAAATATTTAGCGAACCTAGATCTTTAAAAGTCTTGCGGGAGCTCAAGAAAATTGTATATAAAAAAAGAAAAATATACGTGGTCCTTTTTTTGTCAAACTGTACAAATTTATTGGCTAAGGCTTCAAGAAAAAAATATTGCATTTTAAATTGGCACCCTAATGTAGGTGTAAGCAAGTCAATTTTTAAAGCCCAGTAGGCCGAAAAATAAGCGTTTTTTTATCTGTCTATTTCTTATGTTATCACACATTATTTCTTATGTTTCTTGATAATTAAATTTTCTTTTATATACGTCATTTTGACGTATCATAGTCATTATGAGTGCTTTGAAGCATATCGACGCCTCCATTCAATATGAGTCTATTTGCTGACAGCGCCCTGCATGAGACTATTCCCTATGCTTATACACAGCGCATAGTCTCATACACGGCGCTGTCAGCATATAGACTCATATTGAATGGAGGCATCGATATAGATTGATGGGTTACTCAAGTTTGACCCATGCGGAAACAAGGGTGCAGATTTTTCATGATACCTCAAGAACGGATTATCCGAATTCAAATTGCTTTACAGATTGTTGTTTGGTCTTAAAAAAACAATTTAGCCCTAGTTCATACTAAAAAACGACATTAAATGAAATAAAGCATATTTAATTTTTCGTGATTTTTATTCATTCTCTTTTGGAGAGTGAAAGTTTCGGAATTGTTTACTAGAAAAGGATGGATTGGAGACGAAAATTTTATTAAATAAAAAGTTATTACAATTGATCAAAGAATACACTGGAATTTTTTCAGAATTGTTTGGAGACTTTTTCAATTTTTCAAAATTTTCCGATTTTGAAAAATTCAAAAATTCTTCAAAAAAATCCAGTGTATTCTTTGATCAATTGTAATAACTTTTTATTCAGTAAAATTTTCGTCTGAAGTCCACCATTGTCGAGTAAAAAATTCCATAAGTTTTTAACGATATCCTAAAGACGTCCAGTTACATGACATAGAGGAACATTCTAAGGATGTCTTTAGGATGTCCCGGTGCCCACTGGGGTGACTTTAACAATGATGAGGTTCAGTCAAATATGGCATACATACAATATGGCACGTTAAGATGTGACTGCAAAGTGTTTTTTCTGGTTACCTGCATTTTTATCCAAAATGCCATTGAGTGCGCCTCACCGTATAAAACTCGTTTCGTTTTCATCTTTTTTAATTCAAGTACACTTCAAGGCATTTAAGTGACTTGCTTGTAATGCCTATGAGTTTATGCCATTTAGTGCCATTCAGTGCTACTTAGCGAACCGCCAAATTGTATGCCATGCAATGCCTTTCACGAACCTAGTATCAAACCGTGTCAAGGCCATTTTATGCGTTTGAAAAAATATTGAATAGAATGAATGCCGGTCAATGAGATTTAATTATTTTTCAGAAAAAAATAAAATTGGGGTGCAATTAAAGGCATTGTAATGTTCGTTTTTCTTTAAGCCAGTCTATTCGTACCAATAAGCTCGTTCTTACCGGGTTGCTATGGTCAGAACAACCATATACTTTTGTTCACGTAACAAATTCAACGCAACCAGCCGCTGTGGATGCAGCAATCATATCTATGACTAGGCCATATTTTTTAACATTATATGTTCGAGGCAATCACACGTAGGGCTCAGCCAACCACAGCACTCTTTCCCTGCAGGCAATTTTCAGTAAATTATTTCAAAAAGTACTTACATTATTTCTACCTCCAATATCGGCACCAAGATCGATCATTCTGTCCAAAAATGCCGTACGATTGTCCTTTACGGCATACATCAAGGGAGTCATATTAGTAACCTGCAATAAAGTCATTAATCAGTAGGCCTTTTGAATATAAGTTAGTGGAAATGAATAATTACTTCTAATATTGTTACTAATTTAATTTCTTAAAGGAATTTTTTAACATAATTACAGGTATGCAAGAAACAGGTATGCAAGAAAATTTTAAGAAGTAGCATTATGTTAAACAAATTGTCATGAGACTCGGTACTAAGGGGGGTCTTTGGATTGCTCGACATAAAGGGTGAAAATTAAAAATTCGACATTCTTTATCAAAAATCTTTCCTATGAACTTCGAGAATCGAGTTTTTGCATACTACAATGAATTATTAATAATTAATAATTTCAATAGAAAGCAACATACGTGAAGTGTGAAAAGTTTGATTAAAGAAGTCATTCAGTTCTGAGACAATTGATTTTAAAAAAATGTTCGCTCAAGGTGTATGTTTTTTCATCTTTAGACGATGGTTTAATTTAAAACACAAATTTCTGTATAAAAGAAGCAAACATTATAGAAGAAAACTTTTATAGTCACAATATGTACTACAATTTATCTGATTTTTTGAGGCAATAATATAATTTTCTAAAGAATAGCATTTATGCCCATACATAGTCTACCCCTCAAGCAGTTTTAACCATCCGTCAGACGCAACCCTAAAACTTCCTAGTTTAGACGCAATGTGCCTGACAAGCAACCTGTATTCACTCGAGAAGCACATCAGAAATAATTGTTATAGAAAGTTATCTTAACGCGACAATTGCAAGGCAGAATCGCAGAATGAGCGATTTTTTTAACTCGTTTGAAACTTGATGTAAGAAGGTTTTTGGGGTCGCTCATTACGATTCTGACGTTAGAATTACAAAACTTAAAATGGTGGATTCAATAAGGCGACTATTGAAAGGCAGAATCACCGAATTTGTGGTTCTTTTTAATTAAACTAAATGTAGTGGTTTTGATGTTAAAAACATTTTCGATAAAATATGGCGACCATTATAGTCTAAATTCGCGTTTTGTTCGTTGTTCGTAAACACTGTCCGCCATATTACATCCGCGATTATGTTTTTCGTAAAAATGATGACAAATATGTTATCATCGACTCATTAAGCTCCAGTATGACGATTGTCATCGTAATAAAATAAGTTGTTTATACTAGTTTCCGCCATATAGCATCCGCCATTTTTTTTAGTGTGGAATCGACATTATATTCTTTATGGGCAATCCAGAAAACCCATGAGTAACTTCCAAGTTTACATTATTCCTATGATTTTTCAAAGAGGGTTTTGTTCCATGTTTGAAAGAGCATCTATTGGAGATCTTATGATGTTTGTAAGTGGATCCTATAGGGACGTAAAAGTAAACAAAGGGGGTTTTGTCCTGGGTTACTGGGAATTTAAAAGGTTTCTATGAGGTTTCTATGTTAGTGTAATGTACCCTCGTGAAAAGAAAGACCAACTTAAGACTACAGTATAGGCAGGTATAGGACTGTCTGAAAGTGATCTGAAAGTGATCTTTTCTGGTCCCCAGAAGACCACGGTCCTTTTGTCCCAGCCAGCAGTTTCAACTACTGTCTGTTGATACAGGCAGCTATCCTTATTTCCGAGAGAGAGAGAGTGGTGTCTATTTCAATGCCCTAAACATGTTGCAGGTATAGGCTGAAGGGTACAGACCAGAAAAAGACCGAACGTGGTTTGAAACTGATCTTAGAGTGGTTTGTAGTTGATCTTTCTTTTCACGAGGGTATATCTGAAATGTTTCTAAATGGATCTGATTCGGGGCGTACTGTGGTTTTACAAGGATCTTATAAGGTTTATATAAGGTTTTTATATAGAATCTAAGAGGATATGAAGGGTTTTTTTTCCTCGCTTACTGGGAGGTTAAAAGATTTCTATGAGGTTTCTATGTGCATGTACAGGAGCTTGAAACATAAATTTTCAACAAAAAACCTGTTTAATATATAATGATTGCACTTGATTTATTTTTGAAATTACGCAATTGTAGACACGGTCACTTACAAACATAATCGCACGAGCAACGCTATGAAAAATCGCCCCCGCTGGGGATTCGGAACCTACCTAAACGGGCAGAGGACAATTCCGCACTGGATACCTGAAGGAGGTTCCCCCACTACACGGCTTTCCCTCACTCAACGAAGCTGCTCTCGTTGAAGCTTGTCAGCGGGAGTCCTTTGCACATAATGAGCACTAAAATGCCGAGTATAACATTTTTTAAATTTAGCACTTGGTAATTTGCAAATAAGATATTCGAAATCAACGAATTATAAAGATTCCAACGATATGTTATTCGATTTAAAAAATTTAGAATAAAAGAATATTCAAGTGTATAGGAAATTTTATGGAAAATTGCTGACTATATTTTACTCAAATCCACTGCAGTAGTTTTAATTCATAGGTATATGATTTTACATAATTTGGGAAAGTTCGGAATCTAAAATTTAGCCAGATTTGAAAACTCATTAACTAACATCGTGAATATGGTTCATTTCTCAAACAATCCCATTTCTCAAAATTATCCTTAAAATAAGTATGAATGAAATAAAAAAACCAGTTTCAATATAACTTCTGGAAGGCAATTCTTGACCGATTTTGGATTTATTTGTTTAAAAAAATTAAGCATTTAGTTCCGAAGAGATTCATGTGGCCCGATTTATTAATATTTGTCTGTTTAAACATTTATGGCAATGCAAAAAGAGATAAATAGTCGATTTTTTCGTTTTTATTTTATTTACGTAGACAAGTTTTTCCTATGTTCAGCATCACTGAACTGCAGTTAAAAATTCATTGTTTTTTTGTTTTAAAACTAAACTATGTGTTTTAAAAGTAATCTAGCTTGTTGAAAAATAAACAATTTTGTTAGCAAGTATCCTTTTTCGTTAAAAAGTCAACTTTTATGTTAAAAATTCGTCTTTTCGGTTAAGGATTCAACTTCTTGGTTGAAAATTCGACTTTTTTGGTTGAATTCAAATATTTTCTATTAAAATTAAAATCTTTTTGGGTTAAAATATCAACTATTATAATTCCAATATAAGTTTCGTTGAACATTCATCTTTTCGCTTGAAAATTTGACAATTTTAATAAAAATTAATTTTTAAACTGAAAGTTTAACTTTTTTCATTTTTGTTGAAAATTCGTCCTTTTCTTTGGGGATCCATTCTTGTAGGATGTAAATTCAACTATCTTGTTAAAAATTTAATTATTATCTTGAAAATTCAACTGTTTTAGCAGAAATCTCATCTTTCTTCGATAAAAATGCAATTTGGTTGAAAATTCAACAACTTTGTTAAAAAGTCATCCATTTTGGACTGAGAATTGAATTATCTTCGTAGAAGATTTACTTATTGTTTAAAACTCATATGCTGATATTGAAAAGTCAAACTGAAATCGTTTTTGGTTGAAAATTCATATATTTTTTGATGTTGAAAATTTGTCTTTTTTTATTTAAAAATTCATCTGTTTTAGTAGAAATTTGATCTTCGTCAAAAATATTTGGTGCCCCTAAGAAGGACCGATTGTATAATATTTTATGTATGTTTAAAATCTATAAACCTATAAACAAATGTCTAGCGTCAACGTTTAAAGGCAGAAATATTCGCCTCTTATCATACTATTTTTTTAAATTATGTCGCCAATGATGTTCATTTATGAAATTTCGTTATTAAAGAATAAATTTTCAAGTTTATATGAAATTTTATGGAAAATTTTTCAATATATCTTACTCAAATCCACTGGAGGAGCTTTCATTTATGGGTGAAATATTGTACTTAAATTGGGAAATTCCGGAAGTTTTGAAACAAAAACGTGAATTTTTAACCAAGAAGATTAATTTTTCAGCGAAAAAGATAAAGTTTTAATAAAATACATAAATTATCAACCAAAGAGTTGAATTTTCACATATGTTCAATTGTTCCAAATATGCTGAAAAATTATGTATCTCATATGAATTTTATATTTACT
>CAKNWU010201525.1:0-13136 GCA_932072015.1 Andricus quercustozae | reverse complement strand
CATCGTGTCCTGTGACCACTCATCTCACGGTTGTGAGACGTGGCCATGAGTGTGATTTGCCGCGGTCCTATTGGGAGCCGCTGCCATTTTTTGGATGGCAGTAGCTCCCAGTGAGACCCTGCGGTGGTTGTTTAACCTTATTTTTTAATTATATATACATATAGTTATTTATTTATATTTAGAATATAAGTTTATGCTGTAATTAGGTTTATAATTTTCATTTTGAGGTTAGGTTTCACAAATTTACTTAGTTTCACTCGACACGTCACGTGCATATGGCAAGCCGGCTATCGTACGGTGCTTTCGAACGCGCAATTAGCTTTTATTACACTTTGGCATAATGTTATTAAACTCAATTAATATTGATTAAATATCAAAAATTACACTGAAATGCGCGTGTCAAGAAAGTATGCAACAGTGCCACTCTGATACTAAATTTAACGTCATATACGCCATTCTCTGTTTCCCTTAACGTGTACTAGGTGGCCCTGCAAAACGGGCAACCCGGTATAGCACGACTCTGGGCCATGAAATTAGCTCTACCCGGGCCCGATCATGCTAGCCCGATCGGAGCCAGATGGGTAATAGGGAAAATATATGGAGATTACTGCGAGGGTATTATGGGGCGAAACGGACTTCGCATTCGGTTTCAGCAACCCCAAAAACATGCAATCAACGTGGTCTGACGCTCAGGATAGAAATTTCTTTTTGTGTGGCTGTGTAATATAATAACCAAATTACTTGCCTCTGTGGCTCAGGCGATTGGGGGCTCGAACTTAACGTTAGAGGTCCCGGTTCGATCCATGAGCCGGTGCTTCGGACATTTTTCTGTATACTTTTCTCAGGGTTTTGGTTTTTTGAACTCCCCTCAAGCTGTAAGCCCCCCCCCCCCCCAATTTTGCACTTGACTGCAACCCAGTCCGTGAATGATCTTTTTAAAAACCAGGCTTCGCCTAATATGTCAAATTAGGCATACTGCTCTCTTCAGATCACTTTATTGCTTCATAAAACTTCGTCAGTTACTGATAATATAGAAGTCCCTCAACCTGACATGACCACATTGTATCTTTTTAAAAATACCTATTCTATAATTGAGTGCTAATTTACTGATAATTAATGCCTAAATAACAAATTTAGGGCTTTGCAATTTTTATAAAAAAACCTGTGGTGCTGCTAGCTGGAGGTCAAGCTGTCAGCACCATCACGGTGTGCCTCGACTGACTTTATCCCAAAAGGGCTTTCATATGCCGTTTTTTCTGAATATACTTCTGGGATACCCCACGATCATTTTAAGCCCAAAAAGAAAAAAATCGCTTGTTCGCTTTTTTAGAAAACTCTTTTCTTGATTGTTTTGAAGAGGTTAATGAACACATTTTAATGAAAATATGTTAAACGCGGAATTTCATTGGCTTAAGCCATTCAGTTTGGCATCCAAAAAGAGCTACAGGTGCTGAACATCTTGCGAGAACTGAAACCCTTCAATATTTTTAAAAAATTGTGAAAAAAAGTCGGAAAAAATCAGTTTTTTTTTAATTGCCTTATTCCAGTTCATCCTATGTCCTAAACACCTTAACAAGAATTAAAGTTCTTAAAATTTTTGTGCAAAATGAAAAGAAATTAAAATGCTCCATCTCTAAAAGTTTGGGATTTATGGTCCTAAGTAGTCGATTTTAAGCGAATAATTTAAATGAAAAAAAATACATAATTTTGGTTAAATAACTTATTTACTATGCATATCTGGTAAAAATTGCCGAATAATTAATTACAGAGGACTTAATTTTGAGTAGATCTAGAAAAAACATTGCTCTAGCTCTAATAGAACCAAAATTACGTCCTTTTAAATATGACCCTTTCTTATACAATTTTGTTTAAGATCAATTTTGTAAAAAAAATTTCTCGTTTTTCAAAATAACTCATTGGCTGAGTGTTTTAGGTGAAAGTTGCCAGTAAGCTATTTAAAAAAGACTGAATTTTGAGTAGATCTAAAAAAAAATGCTCGAGCTGTAATAGAACCAAAATTATGGCATTCTGAATATGGCCCTTTTTTATGAAATTTTGTTCAACATCAATTTTTTCAATAAAATTTATCGTTTTCCATAAGAACTCAGTTTCCGAGCAATTTAGGAGAAAGATGCCACCAGTCATTTTTTCAACAAATTAAATGCAAAATCAAAATTTTACCTATTTTTAAAATAAAATATCTCGGTTTTACAAATAAACACGTTCCTGAGCATTGGACATGAATTCTGTTACCAAATATGTTGAAAAGGACTCAATTTTCATGGAATTTTCTTTAACATTGTATTTTAAATGTTTCGTTTCTGGAGCTGCAGTTTTCTGTTTTTAATTAATGGTGTTCGAACTTCATCGTTCTTTCAAGCAAATGTAAACATGTCGAAAAGTTACGCGAGAACGCACGATGAAAATTTGCGACGAATTTGCTTGTTGTGTTTCGGCAAAACGAAGAAAATGGTGACCGTGCAAGCAGGTTCTGTAAAATCACAGGACAAACATTATAATAATTGTATCCATCCTCCTCTTTCCATTGCTCGTAAATACAAAACACTTCATCAGGTGATCCCTCCAGCTGAAATACTTCTGATGCTGGGTCTTGTAAATACCATATTTACGAATTTTCTGGCTGAATTCGAAGATGAGGCTATTCGGTGAACAGAATCATGCAACGTTCAGCGAGAAATAAAGCATGAAAGTCCTGGTTTCAAAGAAAATCCATGTAAAAAATTACTTGAAAAAGTAGATTCAGTACGTGATACAGGTCGAGTAGGGTGCTTAAAATATGTAAAAGCCTTAGAGGACTTCGGAGCCGTCGTACAATCATGTTTTGGTAATTGCCTTGATCCCTGTTTTGTGGATACATTCGAGAATTTCATGAAGAGTTATTTGGATTTGGATATTTCTGTTACTCCTAAAGTACACGCTGTATTTGTCCACGTACCTGACTTCTGCGAATAAATGCAAACAGGTCTGCGATTCTTTTACGAACAGGCGATGGAGTCTGTTCACTAAGATTTTAAAGCCGTGTGGACAAAATATATCTTACAATCATATTTTTATAATATCGTTAATAAAAGTTTTCAGCTCATAATTAACTTAATTAAGTCTATATTTAATTCAAGCACAAGGTACACAATAAGATGAAAACATTTTTCCAGGTATCATCCTCCAAAAACGAAAAAATTAAAAAAAAAAAATCTTCAACATAATTCCATAAAAAGCGTAATTTTCAGGAGGCTATAATTTCGATGCGATTAGAGCTAGAGAATTATTTCTTTTTAGATTTGATAAAAATTAGGTCCTCCTTAATCTATCTGGTGGCAAATTTCTCCTAAATTGCACGGAAAATGAGTTCTTACGGAAAACGATAGTTTTATTTAAAAAATTGATGTTGAACAAAATTTAATAAAAAAGGGCCATATTCAGAATGCCATAATTTTGGTTCTATTACAGCTAGAGAATTGTTTTTTTAGATCTACTCAAAATTAAGTTCTCTGTAATCAATTATTCGGTAATTGTTATCAGATATGCATAGGAAATAAGTTATTTCCCCAAAACTATTTTTTTTTTCATTAAAATTATTCGCTCAAAATCGACTTCCTAGGACCATAACTCCCAAACTTTGAGAGATAGAACATTCGATTTTTTCATTTTGCAGAAAATGTCAAGCAATTTAATTCTTGTTAGGGTGTTTGGGACATAGCATGCCCTGGAATAAGGAAATTTAAAAAAACTGATTTTTTCCACCTTTTTCACCATTTTTTTAAAAATATTGAAGGATTTCAGTTCTCGTAAGATGTTCAGCACCTGTAACTCTTTTTTTGATGCCAAACTGAATGGTTTGAGCCAATGAAATTCCACTTTTAACTTATTTTCATTATAATATGTTGATTAACCTCTTTAAAGGAAGAAAAAAGAAACAGTTTCCTCAAAAAGGGCCCAGCGATTTTTTTCTTTTTGGGCTCCAAATTATCGTGGAGCATCGCAGAAGTATATTCAGAAAAAATCGGCATATGCAAGCCCTTTTGGGTTGAAGTCTGTCGAGGCACACCGTGCCATACTTATATCACATTATATCACAAGAACAAGAACGTAATTCGATTTTCGCCTTTCAAATCATATAATAGTGCTAATTTAGTGGGCATTAATGTTCACATCCAAAATGGATTGCTTTGCATTTTGTATTTAAAAAAACCTGTGGTGCTGCTAGCTCGAAGTAAATATGCCAGCATTACACGCAGATCACAACTTAGTGCTAATTCAGTGTTAATTGATGCCTAAATAAAAAATTTCTTACTTTCATTTTTTTATGTAACAAAAAACTGTGTTGGAGCTAGCTGCAAGTCAAGTTTCCAGAACCACACGTATATCATAAGAACGAGAACGAAAATATGTTTTCTTCTTACACACGCATTTAGTGCCAATTTAGTGCTAATTAATGTTCTTATTCAAAATTCTGTGCTTTGATTGGTTTCAAAACAACATTGTGCTAATAGCGGTTAAAAAACACTGAATGTTCGGGGTTTTACCAACGCCGGAAAATATATATGCAATTGTATAGCCCAGACGAAAAAAAATGCGTCTATTTCTGCATGTTTTTGGATGAAAATTTAAAAAATTTGAGCATTTTCAAATTTGTTTAGACCATTCCTTTCAAAATTGAAAAATTCACCATGTCACCATGGGTCAATTTGACCCGGAAAAACATTTCAAGTGATATTTACGAGCATTAGGCTCGTTAAGTAACGAGCTCATTAAGTAACGGGCAGAGTACATTTTTGGATGTTCAAATAATGCCTCCGAATATTTTTCCTCTTAAAACAATGTTTTATTTTACTCAGTACTGCTTCAAAGTTCGTTCGGGTCAAATTGACTCGCGGTGACCATTACGTAATTCCTATGAAGTGTGACCATTAAGCGTTGAAAATAAAAAAAATGAAATTTCTGGTCAAACGACACAAGCTACGCAAAAAATAAATAGGCAAAGGTGGTTCACCCAAAAAGAGCTAATGAAAAGAATATGTTCTCTAACTGGTTAAGAACCGGGTTAAATCAGGTATCGAGTAATGTACCCAAATGGGTGTAATAATTCAGTAACAACGTTATAGAACCATGTTCTATCGGAGATCCGTAACAATTCTATAACATTGTTATAAGTCAAAAAAACAATTTTAGAATAATTCTGGAACAGTGTTACAGAGTAAGATAGTTCTGTAACAATGCCGTAACAAATATGTAACAGTGTTTTGATGTAAATTTGTTCTGTAATCTATCCGTAACAATTGCATCATTGTGTATAAAGTTTTTCTATGGATATATACCATCATATACGTAATAAATATGTAACAGTGATGCATATCTAATACATCGTACACACAAAAATAAATCCCACAGAATTATATTACCCAAGTGCGAATTGCCGGAACTCAACACACGGCCCAGACTTGGTCCAATTTCGGCAGCCAAAGATCGGCTAATATTATTGGGCCAATATCGGCGTTTTAATCGGTCCAGTGTTGTGCCGGTACTGGTTGCCTATATTGGCTATTCAAATTTGTCGATCTACCGCCGATGCTTGGCCCAGTGATGGCACATTACTAGACCAAGTATCACTTTTATCACGGCAAACCATGTTTTAAGAGGAAGAGCCAGAGTTTGGCCCGGAATCGGCGCACTGCTGTTCTCAACTTCGTCTGTACTCCGGCAAAACATCTTTTAATAGGAAAAGCCGGGGTCGGGCCCAGTGATGGCACATTACTTGACCAAGTGTTACTTTTACAACGGTAAACTATGTTTTAAGAGACAGAGCCAGAGTTTGGCCCGGACTCGGCGCACTGCTGTTCTCAACTTCGTGTTTACTCTGACAAAACATGTTTTAATAGGAAAAGCCGGAGTCTGGCCCAGCGAAGCCACCTTACTGGACAAAGTGTTACTTTTACAATTGCAAACCATGCTTTAAAAGGAAGAGCCAGAGTTTGGCCCGGAATCGGCGCACTGCTGTTCTCAACTTCGTCTGTACTCCGGCAAAACATCTTTCAATAGGAAAAGCCGGGGTCTGGCCCAGTGATGGCACATTACTTGACCAAGTGTTACTTTTACAACCGCAAACCATGTTTTAAGAGGAAGAGCCAGAGTTTGGCCGGGACTCGGCGCACAGCTGCTCACAACTTCGTCTTTACTCCTGCAAAACATGTTTTAATAGGAAAAGTCGGAGTCTGGCCCAGTGATGGCACGTTACTGGACCAACTGTTACTCTTACAACGACAAACCATGTTTTAAGAGGAAGAGCCAGAGTTTGGCCCGAGCTCGGCACACTGCTGTTCCCAACTTCGCCTCTGGCAAAACATGTTTCAATAGGTAAAGCCGGAGTCTGGTCTAGCAAAGCCGCATCACTGGGCCAAGTGTGACTTTTAGTACCGCAAATCTTGGTTTGAGAGGAAAAGCCAGATTTCGGCCCAGACTCGGCGCACTGCTGTTCCAAACTCCGTCTTTACTTTGGCTAAATCTGTTTTAATAGGTAAAGCCGGATTCTGGTCCAGCAAAGGCGCATCACTGGGCCCAGTGTGACTGTTAGTACGGCAAACCATTCTTTAAGAGTAAAAGTCAGAGTTCGGCCCAGACTTGGCGCACTGCTGTTCCAAACTTCGTCTTTACTTTGGCTAAATATGTTTCGACAGGAAAAGCCGGATTCTGGCACAGCAAAGGCACATAGCTAGGCCCAGTGTAACTTTTAGTACGGCAAAACATGTTTTAAGAGGAAAAGCCAGAGTTCGGCCCACACTCGGCGCACTGCTATTCCAAACTTTGTATTTACTTTGGCTAAATATGGTTCAATAGGAATAGCCGGATTCTGGCCCAGCAAAGGCGCATCACTAGGCCCAGTGTGACTTTTAATACGGCAAACCATGTTTTAAGAGGAAAAGCCAGAGGTCGGCCCAGACTCGGCACACTGCTATCCCCAAATTCGTCTTTACTCTGTCAACACATGTTTTAATAGGAAAAGCCGGAGTCTGGCCCAGTGATGGCACATTACTGGACCAAGTGTTACTTTTACAACGGTCAACCATGTTTTAAGAGGAAGAGCCAGAGTTTGGCCCAGACTCGACGCACTGCTGTTCCCAACTTCGTCTTTACTCTGGCAAAACACGTTTTAATAGTTAAAGCCGGGTCTGGCTCAGCAAAGGCGCATCAATGGGCCCAGTGTGACTTTTAGTATGGCAAACCATGTTTTAAGAGGAAAAGCGAGAGTTCGGCCCAGACTCGACGTACAGCTGTTCCAAACTTCGTCTTTACTTTGGCTAAATATGTTTCAATAGAAAAAGCCGGATTCTGGCCCAGCAAAGGCGCATTACTGGGTCCAGTGTGACTTTTAGTACGGCAAACCATGTTTTAAGAGGAAAAGCCAGAGTTCGGCCCAGACTCGGCGCACTGCTGTTCCCAACTTCATCTTTACTCTGGCAAAACATGTTTTAATAGGAAAAGCTGGAGTCTGGTCCAGTTGTGGCACATTACTGGACCATGTGTTACTTTTACAACGGTAAACCATGTTTTAAGAGGAAGAGCCAGAGTTTGGCACGTACTAGCTAATGGGTGGCTCCAGATCGGCGCAGTAATATGCCAAGAGTATAAGTATTTAAAAAAATTTTAAAACACGTTTAAAAATATGTTTCATGTGTTCTAAAATGTCTGAGAACTATAAATACAACTGTAAAATTGTAATTGTTGAGAAAAAATTACATTTTATGTCAATCTTAAACGTTGTAAAATGGTCTAAAACACCTAAAAACCAAACTTGACACGAAAGTTAAAAAATTTTGTTATTAAAAAATTGTCAAAGTACATGATCAAATTTTTAAGTTTCGTCGTTAAAAATTTCAAATGTTCATAAAAATTAACTTTCCTGTCATTGTAGATAGTTGTAAAGTTGTCTAAAACGGGAAAAAATGAAATATTACACGAAGAAAAATTGTAATCGATTCAAATTATTTATTTAAAAATTATTTTATTGATATTTCTTTTAACAGTTCGTATATTTTACATTTGCATAACGTCGTATAATAATACATATTTAATTAGAAAAAGAGAGTTTACAATTTGGTGTTTTAACTTTTTTGAGCTCTAGCTTATGAAGATGGCTTTTTCGTCGAGTTTCAACTCGTAGGTTTAGCGCAATGGTTAAGACTCCCGACTGCTAGACGATAGATTTAGGTATAGATGTAGGTTCGAAACGCCGTAGCGTTAGAAATTTTATTTGTAATTTAATAGTTAAAAATGTAAGATATGTATATTCACTCTGCACCAGCACCCATTAATATTCAAAGTCATAATACTCGCAATCAATCAATATTTATTTTTTGAATACCCTTTTTTGTCATATCGTTAGAGTATAGCAGGAGTGGGTGCTAAAATCATACAAAATGTTTGAATAAAATTTCAATTTTTGAAATGATAACAAATATAGTCACAATCTCCTGCAAATTTGAAATTACACGGTTTCAGCTCTTTTGCGAACACACTATTGTCAATGACACATGCACTTTCGTTCATCTAACGCGAGCTTCTTATTGGTTAATTTTTAATTGTTAATTACTGAATAATTATTAACTGTACAACAAATTTTTAGAATTATTTTTGACTTTATTTGTTATGAGGTATTCAAAAATGAAAAATGTACCTTCAGTGCTGGGACACCCTGCATGTGTAACAAAAAACATCAAAATGTATCACTTTATAAAAGCTTTAAATATGAAAAAATAGATAACCGTCAAATGACGGCTTGCGGTACCCGCAGGGGGACCGGTCAGTCTGGTACCTCTACTGTTAAGAAGCAAACATGGCCTGGCCGATATCTAATCTATAATCCACATTATGAATTCAGTCAAAAGATTGTCTTAATAAAAATACTCATTGATACGGCTATAAAACTCAGTGATTTTAAGTTCAGAAAGAAACAGTTCAAATTTAATTAAAGAAATTTTAAAACTGAATAATTACCCGTTATCGTCAACAAATAGCATTATAATAGGACTTATCTTCCGCATACAGTGTGTTTTTTTTATCTTGACAGATTGAAATCTCTCAAGAAATATGCATCCAACGAAAAAAATCATGGAGTATAAACTATTTCTTTTTGAGGCGGAAAAGCGACTCCGTAAAAATATCCTCACAACTAATCCCCTGGGGGTGGGAGGGGGTAGCATTAAAATTTTAAATGGGAACCTATATATCGAGCTATATATCGAGCTTATATCGTGCAAAGCATATCACTCTTACTGCTTCCCTTACAAATGATTTTATTATTCAATTTAATGTTCACGTTGCTCTTCTTTTCTCGAGCTATAATTTGAGATGAAATCTATGGTTTTCTGGCTGCAAGATATCTAAATTGTTCTGAAAGTATCAAAAAGTCGGAATAAAATGGAATTTTTGTTACACGTAAGCGTAAGCGCCGTGGCTAGTTGGCACGGGCACCCGCGCTCTTCTGACCTTCTATAACTCAACCAATACTTTCCATCCCATTTTCGTTTTGAGATTTTTTTTAAGAGAAAAAATCAAGCTTTTTTTCCAGACTAATTTAAAAAATATAAAAAATGCCGCATTAGGAGAAAATCGCAAAAATGTTTTTCAACATAAAAAATCAAGGTGAAATCATTTTATTATCATTTTATAATTATTTGTTTTGTGAAGAGGTTCACTAGAACTAAAATTTGGCTAAGTTTGAATAAGAGTGGCGACAACACAATTTTAGGTGGGGACACTATGCAAATGTTACCCCACATGGGTGATTCTCCACATACAGGGCACTTTCGTGTCTCGGACCTCTAGTAACTGAACTAAGTAGTGTTTCTTGATAAAGTTTGGCTAACTTCTGCATTTTAGTGCAACACAATACCTGCGTAAGAAAAAATAAGGTCACATCATCGTGTGTCTTAGCAAAATGCTTCTCAAAAACTATAAAATTCATAAGAAATATTTTAATTTACCTGATATATTAGTAGAGAAAATTTAATTATACACATGTCTCCCTAAATGTTTTCGATGGTTAAGATAAACGAATCTCCCATACCTTTCAGCAACTTTTGATCATTTTTTACGCCTTACCTTCTCAAAATATCTAGAACAAAAGCCACACTACTCATTCGTCAAAACTTTATAACAAAATAAAGCGATTTGAGGGTCAATAATTATAAGAGAAATATAAATTTTATAATTAATAACTTTGTTCGCTCCACGACCCTGACTTTCTACAGAAGTTATGTTTACACCGGCTTTCGGTCTACTTGCTATCGAATGTAGTTTCGTGTTCCGAGATGGTTTCTATATCTCAGTATCAAAAATACGTTTCATAATTAAACCTAAAGCCTAAAATAAACTTGAAATTAATCAGAATGGCGCGCTATAAAAGTAAATCATCTGACTCTCAGAATGTCTATGAAAAATAAAAATGGGTAAAAGCAAGAAGAGCTGAGCAAGCTAAAATTCTTTCTTGTCATGTATTATACTTTTACAATTATTAGGATTATAATTTAGAATAATAAGCTTAAAAACAAAAGAAATATGTTAAATTTGAAAAAAAAATTTCAAATTTGAAAATAAAAAAATTTCATTTTGGAAAATCTTTGCGTTTTTTGAAGAAAACTACTCTTCCCTGTCATGCTACGATTAATGTGTTAAAATTTTACAGTACTGTTTTACTTTACATACAATCAGAGAAAGGCACCTGGAAAATCAATAATTGAAAACGTTTTTATGTGCTGCAGGTCCTTCAAGTGAGAATTAAGCGTGAATATTCATAGGGCCCCTTTATTTAATGTCAATGAACCTAATCATTATAAAGAAAACATTTTTTTAAACAGTTGGATTGGGGGTTTTGTTGATGCCCCACCGGTTGCTTCGTCGTCCGTCTCTCCTTCTCTCTCATTCCCACTCCTGCTCCCACTCTCGGGATGTTCGCTCTCTTCCGTGGGGAGAGTTACGACGTCGTCAGTACGTGTGTAGATTTCGAGCAGACACCAGTGAATAATAAAGTGCAGTGACAATTGAACTCTGTCTCAACTCATTCTTTGAAATAACCCAACATTGGTCCAAGCGAGCAGGATAGTTTCACAGGCCTTGCCACGTCAGTGCGCAAGAACCTGGTCATCAGCCACAAGCTCTGCTTCAATTGCCTGCGGGAAAATCGCACACGCCTCCACCTCTGGGACACGGTTCTGAACCGCTCCCTTCGATTCGAGGCTTATGGACTTCAACACATCGGAATCATCACTCCAACTCTGCCCCTGTCCACCTAGGCCGATCCCAGGTTCGACACTCCGGGCGGGGGGGGGGGGGGTATTCGGCTGGACCCTCACCGGCACCGTACCCACGAACCGGTTAAAGACAACGCTCATGGCTGCATGCACCCAGATGCCGTGCCACGAGAGACTAGTCGAGCTCGTGCTAGTCGGATGCTGAGTGTAAACGCTTGTTTACCCAGGGACTTACACGCGAGCCAAGCGGACGATACATTGTGCCTCTACCCCTCAAGCCAGAAGAGACCTATCGTCTGGGGGAGAGGCTGACCGACGCTCAGGTAGCGTTGGCAACGATTCACCGCCGCATGCGACACGGTCACATGCGTCCTGTCACGCTCGAAGAACGGAAAAACTGCCCACAGCCAGTCTGCTACATCTGCCACCACGGGATTTGACAGCGGAGCGACGAAGGGGGCAAACTTCGCGTGGTGTTCAACGCCTCCCGCCTAACAACAAGCGGATGCAGCCTTAACGACGTAATATATGCCGGCCCCAGGTTCCAGAATGACCTTGCAGTCGTGGTCACCCGCTGGAGAACTCGCCGACTGCTCTGACGTCAGGTTGATGTTCCGACAGATCCGGGTCCATCCCCAGGACATCCACCTCCAGCGGATCCTGTAGAGCCCGAGCCCCAAAATCCGGGCAACTCACTACGTCCTCCTCAAGGTCATCTATGGAGAGACCAGTGCACCGTACCTCGCATTGCGGACCCTGAAGCTGCTCTGCCAAGACGAGGGCGCCAACCTCTCCGAGCCCGTCGACGCAGTCGACAGGGATCTTACTTAGACGACTTTCTCAGCGGTGCAGACGACCTCGAGTCCGCGCGACATCGCGGCGACCAACTCGTCACACTGCTCAAAGCCGGCGGCTTCAATCTCAAGAAATTGGTGTCGAATAGCTCCGAGCTACTCGACGACACCGCCTCAGAGGGCAGACTTCGGCCGACATGGCTCGAATTCTCGACCGAATGTTCACCACAAGGACGATCCTGGCCGAGGTGGCTTGAATCTTCGATCCAGGCGGGTGGCTCGCTCCAGTCACGTTGGTTGCTTAGATGCTGATCCAAGAACTATGGTGAGTCAAACTCGACTGGGTCACGCGCGTGCCTGAGCCCTGGGCCCGCAAGTGGCTCGATTTCCAGGAGACGATGAAGGAAGTGGACAAGATCATCATCCCACGCTGGATTCGACAGCACCAATCACGACGGATCGAGCTAAATGGCTTCGCGGATGCGAGTCGTCCAACAACAGCCGCAACACTGTACTCCAGAACCAGCGACCGCGACGGAGTGGATGTTACGACCTGCCTCCTCTGGCCAAAGAATAAGTTGTCGCCAATGAGAAGCCTCCTTCTGACAAATAGGGCCACTGCCCGGATGACAATCCCGCGACTTGAGCTTACAGCCGCTCTTCTGGCAGCAAAGCTTCTCCACTTTGCAGCCGCAAACTTGGACATCTCCCTGGCCGACTGACATCTCTGGGGCGACTTGAAGTTAGTGCTCTTTTGGCTTCACTCCGATGCCCCGACGGGAAAAAATTTGGTGGACGCCCACATCGTACACATTCATGAACTAGTACCCGACGCTAAATTGCACTACATTCCAACCAGAGAGAACCCAGCTGATATCGCCACCAGAGGCACTGACATCCCAGGCCTCTCCCAATCCAGCCTATGGTGGGACGGACCCGCCTGGTTGAAGGAAGACGACGCCGCCTTGCGCACCAACCACTGGACACCGTCGACTTCCACACCCAGACCACCCACCGAGCCAACCAATCTGGGATGCGCACCGGCCTCTTGCTGGTCGCCGGCAGGCTCGGCAACTCG
>CAKNWU010201519.1:0-12322 GCA_932072015.1 Andricus quercustozae | reverse complement strand
ATTGATCCAATTAAAATTTTGAAAAAAGTGTGAAAAATTGAAGTTTTTCTCATTTTTTTTTTAATTTCTTCACTTTACTTTGCACTGTAGAAAAAATATTTATGGAAGGGGTGAAAGCAAACCTAATTTCTAGAAAGTCTAACAAAATATTATATATTTCACACATACGAAGTTATGGTGGCTTAAAAAATACCTGCTTTTCTGAAAGTTTTTTAAAAAGTTAGATTTTTTTTTAATACCGCGTTTCTACAGCAATTTGCCTCAAAAATTGTTGTTATAATAATAAAAGTACATCAAATAACACATAAATATGAAAAACTGTAATAATTCCTGAAATGTATCCGTAAAAATCGAGGGCAGCAACTTTTATAATAAAACTCATTTTTATGGATATATTTTAGGAATAATGAAAGTTTTTTCAGATTTTTATGTTATTCCATGTACTTTTATTATTATAAGAAAAAATTTTAACCCAAATAGCAGTGACTAACTAGATTGTAACTAGGAAGAAAAGGTAAAAATTTAAATTTTGTATAAAGAATGTTTTAAGTATTAGCAATGTTATAAATTTATAAATTTTTCCCTTTTTTTCCTAGTTGGAAAATGTAATAATCTAAATATAGATTGGTTCAGAATCAACCACAAAAAAAAACAGAATAACCTAAAAATAAAAAATAATAATAAAGTATATTCAAAAAACCCTTTTTAGAGATTTTTTTCTTTTTAGTTTGAAAATAATTCTAAGCCATTACTGAAATGATTTCATGACGAATGTTTTCCATTTTAAATCTTAAATTCAATTGCAGCTGAGGTAATAGAAAGCAAGAGTAATAGCACCATAAGCAATAAGAAATGCAAGAATATCATGTACTAAAGATATGAAAAGTATAAATAGCAGTGGAATATGTGTTCTTGCACTTCCAGAATGTTTATTATACTTATTACGTGTATTACTATATTGCAATGTCGCCAGGCTATAATAATGAATCATAGTTAGAATTCACATATACATTCCTCATTTATAATACTCACATACATTATACACAAATAAAATACGAGCTTTATAATGCTGAGAAGTTAATTGACAATTACAATAAACCATGATTCTATCATCATCATATACATTTTTATGTAATTTGTTCGAATCCACACAAAAATAAAAACGTAAAAAAAAAGAGATTTAACACGTATTTCCCGTAAGAAACAAATACGTTTTTATGATTTTTATTCGGAATGGTCTTGGTTAGGTAAATCGAGTTGAAACTCAATATTTTTTTTCGCAATTAGCCGTAGAATAAGAATAAAAAATTATTTTTTAAATAGTTTGTTTTACAGGGTCCTCAAAAACCCCATAAATGTAAAATTGGGTTTTGCGAGTTTTTGGCGCTAATTATGCTTTTTGCGGTTCTTTTAATACAAATTGTTTTAAATACGTAAAATACTACTTTCAAGTAATAAGTAGTTGTTTATATAATTTTTTTAAACAATTTATTTTTTTTTTAAACAATTTTCTCTTATAATAGAGTTAGAAAGTCGCTGTTTATTCCAAATTTTTAATTTATTTTTAACTGTTCAGTTAGAGCAAGGCAATATTCATTTGAATTTAAAATAAATAATTGTTTAAACCATTTATTACTATAACAATATTCTTTCAGAATATGGCTAGAAAGTTGCAGTTTTTTCAATAATTTTCCACTTTTTGTCCAATTTTCAATTAGAGTGAGGTAATAATGAATCAAAGTTAACAAACATAATTGCCTAAAGAATATATTATTGTGTGTTAATAATTATTTTAATGTGGAAAGAATAATTATTAAAAAAATTATTATTGTTTATAACTGTCTTCTTCTATATAATAATTAGCCTAGATAGTTCCGGTTTGTTTTTAGATTTCTAACTTTTTGTCCACTGTTCACTTAGTGAGGAAATAATTTAAACAAGTTAACAAACATAGTTATTTAAACAATTTATGATTGTTTTTAACTCTTAGAAGGGTGATACTCAATACAATTTTAACAAAAGATCCTTGAAGTTAGATGATATTTATTATATATGATTTTATATTGCCATAAAAGTACTTTACAACAAAAAAATGAAACAAAATTTTGTTTCAAACCTATTTTTCAACATTTTAAGCTTTTATTTTTTTATTTTCAAAATCATTCTAGCATCATTTAATTACAACCTGAGATGAAGCGATTAATAAAAAAAGGTTTCAAGAACTTTTACGGCAATAAAAGGTTTTCTTTTCAAATAACCAAAAAAAAACCTAATTTCATCATTTTGTACTCAGCTTTTAGGCAAAAATAAATCCAGAAATTACAAAACTAAAAATGGTTTTTTGAAGAAAAAACGCTTCCACGATTTTTTTAATTGCATATCAGAAATATATATATATATATTCAAACATTCTCCGAGGAGAAAATTCTGCAAAAAAAAGTCCAGTAATATTATTTTTTAATAACCTTTTCCACGAAAGAAATATATAACCCTTTGTAGATTCAACAGAATCAACAGTGATAATTTCACCAAATTTGTTGTGGAACTATTTTGACTCTTTGTTTCATTTTTAATAATTTCTGAGTAAAAAATTTTCTCAGGGACATTTTTTTTTTTTTTTTGTAATTAAAACTTGAATTTTTGAAAAAAGCGCCCCCATGGTTATTTTTTTTGTGTTCAGGCTCACAGTGATTATATAAGTGCTAGTAAGTTGTAGTTTTTTTCTGAAATTTTAAAATGTATTTATCATTGTTTGGTTCCAAGAAATCATTAAACGCTGTTTAGTTTGAAATTAATAGCCATAATAATGTATCAAACTTAAATTTCGAGTTCTCAAAATGGAATTATTTCCAATTGAAAGTACTTAAAATTGAACACTTTCAAATTGAACGCGTAAGAACGTTAATTAAAAAATGTTTACTTTCAAGCGCTTCAATGCTTCTTTTTGAACTTTTTGACTCTATTAAAATAAAAATTGTTCAATTTAAAAACTTTTTAAACGTACACTTTTAAATTTTTTGGAAAAGCCTCGAATTTTAAATTATACACTATGAAAAACTTCCATGTGCAATTCAAGCATTTAAAATTCAAAATTTGTAGAAATTTGAACGCTATATTTTAAATTTGAACTGGAGTTCAAATAAAAAAAAATCGGCTTCGAATGCTTCGCAAGAATGATTGATTAAGTTCTCTCAATTTTAATTATGTCAGAGCTGAAAATTTTTCTCTTCAAAGGGATGAATGACCTCAATATTTTGTACAAAATAAGCCCAGGATGAAGCCGATTTGTCTATTTTTTAAGTAGATTTTGAAAAAATAGAGTAAATTTTAGTTGTTTTCTTGAATTTTAGGTAATATCCAAAATACTCAATCTTTTGTAATGTTCTTAATTTCATTTTTAAGCTATTTTTCCACAGTATCGCAACAGCGTAAATTTAACAAAAATTCTATCACAGTGCAAGAACTTAAAGTTGTAACAAAGAAATTGGAAAAATTGAAACTTTTTTGTAGTAAAAACAATATTTTTGTAAATATATGAAACATATAGCCATGTAAGGATAAGGAATATTTTCAGATTTATTCTCATAAACTATTGCGATATTGTGAAAAAATAGCATTAAAATAAGCCTAAGAACATTACAAAATGTTGATTATTTAGGATATTACCTAAAATTTCAGAAAACATTGAAATTTACGCTATTTTTGCCATAAATGCGCTTAAGAAATAGACAAATTGGCTTTATCTTGGGCTTATTTAATATAGAATTTTGAGAGCATTTAACCCGTTCAAGCGAAAAAATGATTGCTCTGACATAATTAAAATTAAGGGAACTGAATCAATCATCAAAAAAGAGGTGAACTCAAAATTCTGACTTTTTGACAATCATCCTTAAAGCAAAAAAAAAATCAAATCTTTGACGTTTCGAAGCCTGAGTAAGAAAAAATATACGAAACTTTAGAATATGGTGAAATTTGGGATTAAAAATGTATCACGGTTACCTATATGCAGCCAATTTTAATGCTATTTTAAAAGCAGATAAAATTTTTGGCATGTATACTTTATGAGAATTATAAAAATGAGTGTTATGTTCATGCAGAAACTCAATCTATTAAAAAACATGACATATTACTCCCATTTTCCCACGTCCTGTGTGGAAACCAGTCGAGCAGCTTGAAAAGAAAGGATGCATCGCGAATGCAAATTCGTGGCGCGCGGCTAATCGAAAACCTTGAGTTCTCGCTTAATTTATTACATGAGCAATATTGTTTGCTGGCCGGCCAAGCACGGCAGCATGTGGAGGGGCCCGTAGTCGAATGTTTTTGATAAATAGACGGCTGCTTACGTATTCACTCAGGGGCCAATAATGGCTTTATAAAACACGGCTCCATGGCACGGGGACTCGTTAGCATTCGTCATTTCGGGCCCTAATAGGGCCCCAACAGGGCACAGAAATGATGAAGGAACGCATTTATATTTTAGAACCGCTTTGATGACCACAATTTCTGCCCTCGCTCGCTATGGGTTATTATGTAAATGCGAAAAAATACATGCTCTCCATAAGAAATTTAGAAACGCGTCTTTTGTAACGCCGTTTCATTTTGGCACTCCTGAGAAAAAAGAATAAGGGCATAAAAAAGCGATAAACAGGATTCTTGTCCAAGGAAACATTGATGAGGCGCCTCGCTAAATGAGCCTCTTGAGCGCACTACGAAGCGGAAGTTTCTGAGTGAAATTCGCACTTAAGAACTTGGATTTTTTACCTTGGGTTCAACTTTTTAGTTTTTATTCCTTTATTCGTTTCAGAGAGTTAATGAAACTTGAAAATGTTCTTTTAGAATCAAAATTTTAATTTTTTGCTCTGGAAAAGTTTTTAATGCACTATACTTTTCACAGCTGTCGGTCTACGTTAATTCCCAGAAGTAACGTATTACACTTGCAGTTACTTTAATTACAACAAAAATATATCTTTGGCTTATCCCTACTCTCTAATTCCGAATTAGTAGAAATTTTACTAATGAAATTATTAGCATTGTATCTGACTGTTAAATTAGTAATTTTATCTCCTTCTACTAACTTATCTATTCAATGAGTAGCAATGAATTGCTATGGAAAAATAATTTTTGAATTTTTTAATACTTTCCGATGGTTTTTGAGTGTGCTTTCTCAATTTATATTCTTAGATGATATTGTTATAATAATAATAATAATAATAATTGTGTATGAACAATATAATATTCAAAATTCAAACATTACAGACATTTTCTATTTCAAAAACTTTGTAAAACAATACTGCAATCTATTGTGTGCAATAAAAGAATTATTTAATACTTTTAATCGTGTTTGTATTATTATTCCATTCTCTTAGGATAATAAATAGAAAATGGTACATTCATTTTACTTTTAAAAATACTATGATAATAAAATTTCGCGGCTATGTGGGACTTTAGTTTGTTCTCCGAGACAAGAGATGGCGCTGAAAATCGTGTACGCAAAAATGCATTAGACTTTTATGGCAGCATCCACCAGTGCCATGCCGGGTGGATTCTGACTTCATTTTATTGCAAGTTAAATGATTTTGGTCACTGATATTATTATTTTTGTCTTCTCTTCAGTTTCTTTAAAAATGGATAAGTTTTGGTTTAATAATGGAGAATAAGTGAATAGTTTAAAGGGAACTGGGAAAGTTTCCTTGAAAAAAGTAAGGTTAAGTAAAATGTATTTTCAGAAAAATTATACATCTTCGAGGCTTACAGTGTGCATAAATTGGCAAACGTACTGCAGAATCATCAGACTTCACTTAATTTTAAGGAATATTGATGTGCCTTTTCTTGTGCACAAATTTAAAATAATATAAAAATTTTCAGAACCTACAACTTCGTAGTAGCATTACCAATTACTTCAGTAGGTATAGTTTCAAATTCATTTAGTCGGTAATTCATAAAATTATAATCGCAAATGATTTTCATAATCCGTAACAACCTACTTATAATAAAAAAGCTCTTTTCATTATGAGTATAGCGGAAAAATTACTTTTTACGACAAAACACAATCAAATTAATATGTACCACTTCGGTTTACAAACTATAAATGTGAATAGATTATATTCAGTCACGAATATTCGAGAAATTGTTTACTTTTTTTAGTGCTTCACTGATTATTGTGCGATAGCTTTTGCCAGTTGCTGCACACTGACAGCCATGATGGAAATTAACTGGAAGTGACTTTAGAGGTGTTTTTACTATTATTGTATTTTATAATGCTATACTTTGTACACAATTTCTGAAAAATACGTAATATTGTGAAATGATGAGTTATTTTTTATACGATTAGATATACATATAATTGGCAGTAGATATATCTAAATATAAAATTGGGACATTAATGGCATATCCTCAGGATATTCGGAGATATCCTTGGGACATTCCAGGGATATCGAGACTTTCGTCCTGTACGATATCATTTGCAATATTCCTAGGATATGCCCAGGATATCCTGCAAGATAAATGGGATATCCCGCCGATATATCATGCTGTGAGGGTTTCATAATTACCTAGGAATTTTGTATTTGAAAGCTAATCGAATGAAATTTCACCAGCCGGGTGTCTCAAAGTTTCGATCATCAACCTGTCATCTTAAATCTCTCTTAATCTGTTTTTCTTGAAGAAAGACCTTTACAAACTGCAATTGGAAGGAAGAATAAAGCACTGGCAAAAAATTGGACAAGAGACTCTTTCTGCGGATACTAAATGGTATTTTTTTTCTCGCAAGGCTAATTTAACTTTAATTCGACTTGGGATCATTCTCGGTAAACGTAAAGAATAAAAAGAAAACTTCTTTTTCTAGTCGCGCATAAATCTCTTTTGTGGCACGCATACATAGTAGATTATGAGCTCATGAGATATGAAATGTCTCGTCGAGTTCTTGTAAGTCGCGTTTCAAATTCAAATTAAAAGGAACTCTAACCGCCAAATGACCGTCTCTTTGGTCCCGTGTATCGTGTATTCTTCATTTGATGAGTCTCTCTCATCTGAAGGAAAGATTAGTCAACTGACCTGAATAAATCAAGAAACGAGACGTCAGAGTCTGGGACAGGTTAACTAATCGTCGGATACGCGCATTCCCTCCTGGCAGGCTCTTCAAATTATGGAACGAGTTGAGAACTATTTGGAGTGGATGCACGCATTCTTATCTTCAGAGGAGAAAGGAGTGAGCGACAAAGTGATACGCGACGGAAGGTTACTGCCGATAATGCTGAAAGCTTCCCGACTAGAGGATAGTGTTAGGAAATTTACTGTCAACGCTGACACTGATGACTATGATGCTCATGCTTGGCGTCTTGTCTAAAAAGAACTCGAGGAATTTCAAATGAGGCTTAGTACTTAGGTGTTGGAAGTTACGTTTAGGATTCATCAACCTATACAAAGACAAATCACAGTTGAGTTTTGAAACTAACGGATTTTCTATTTTTTTTACCACTTTCAGAGGACGTCTTTGAATGAAAAGTGATGAATTACAGAGATATTAAAAAACAATTTATGGTTGGGTTTTCATAATTGAATATTTGTTCGTTAGATTAATGTAAATGTCGCAATGATCGTAGCTATTTCATGCATAATGAATTTCAAGTTCAAAACGAATTATTTACGTGCTTTCGCTATAAACCAAATTCAAGCGCTATATATAATTTTTCTTAAAGAGTATTCTGCAGATATTCCTCAAATGCGATTTGAACAAAGAATTCTCCTTCGAGGTTATTAATAATCAAAGTTTGATCCATATGTACACTCCCGATGAGGTAATTAATAATTACAGATCAAAATTTTTCGCTTGCGTCCATATCACATAAAAAATATAGTTTCGATATTACAGAGCATAATAATAATCATTCGACATTTTAATAATTTTTAGGTATGTTAGGTATTTAGGTATGCTAGGTATGCATCGTAAAAATAAATTTTTTCAGGTTATAGGAAAGAAAATGTTATATCATTCTTTATTAATTACTCTATATTTTTCCATTAGGTTAATAATATTTGTAATATAACGAATGTCATATATTGAGGCTAGGTTGCATCGATCTTCCTTCATTTGTCTATTTTTTCATTTCCTGAAACAAAAATATCAATATATTATTTTCAAAAAAAAGTCCGTAAGCTCCCGAATACATGTGAAATATAACTTTCATAAAATTTAAAAATTTTTTAAAAAGTTTGAAGTTTTCGTAAATTAATAAGGTTTTTAAAAACTCGCGCTGGTTGAGAAAATTTGGAAGTTATGAAAAATGGTGTTTTTCATCATATCCTCTAACTGCGCACAATATTTATATTGTTTTAAGAATCATATTTCCTCTTAGTTTTTACACAATTATACAAATATTTTTTTCAACGAATTATTTTATTAACAAATTTGTTATCACGGATTGCAATTTTTAGTTTTCAAATTAAATAAATATGAACCATAGTTGTTTGGACCATATTTACTATTCAAAGTAAATATGATTAAAGTTTGAAAACAAAAGAACTTTTAGTTTTAAATTTGTGTTATTAAAGCTATTTAAGGCGAGCCAAAAAGAGACGATTCAAGAAGATAGCAAAGAACTGAAGATTTCATTATGAACACTTTTTAAAAATAATCGATTTAATAAGCAGTAAAAAACGATGATTTAACATTGTTATCTTATCAGTCTAAAATTATATAATATGGTAATAAAGATTTATAAAATATGAAAATATAAGATTTTTTACAGTTTAAGATGATCAAAAATATTTTGCATAAAATTATTTTTTATTCCCAATTATTTAATAAATAGTAAGCATTCAGTAATATATTCACTTGTAAATTGCATTAGCTTATATTTCTCGTGAGTTTTCAGCGAGAAACACGCAGTGATCCAGGTTAGGGCCCGGCCCAATACCTTTTCTGAGAATAATCCGCATTTAAACCCTGGGCCGAAATGTGGATCAAAATCATACCTTGACCAAACATTTTCTCAAAAATCAAAATGATCCACCAAAACTTTCGACAAAAAAGTTAATTTTTGATTATAATTGTCTTTTTAAATGCTTTGATTCTAATATACGATCCACATTTGGTTTCTAATTTCTATAAACTTTAATAATCCGTAAAATTAATTATTTTGGAAAAACTGAGCTGCAGCCAAACATTTCTGCTCAATCTTTTTACTTGAAGGCTCAAATAAAAAATAAAATCTGTTACGAGGTCAACCAATTAATCTGACACTTTGTGAATTAAAAAAATATATCATACCCATTGCATTGCTTTGAATTAGGTTAACTTAAACATAAATGCCAACAACTGTAAATAATTAAATATATGTACATATTGTACATATTCAATTGAATCGCATCGAACGTATCGAAATCCATTATGTCTCATTTGTCAATTTAATATTTAATTGTATCTGAACAACTTCTTAGTCGAAGTCTGTCTATTTTTTATTATAAAATACTTCTATAGCTTTCTAAATTTGAATTAGTGAAAACAAGGTCATAGTTTCACCTTAGTAAAAAGTCCTACTAATCATGAGTAATTTTGACTAAATCTTCGATGAAAAGTTCCAGTCTAATAAAAGTAAAAGTGAACTACAACTAAGAATTATTAGAAATGTGTACTAAAATAATTTAGTGACCTTCTTTCCACTGATTCAGATTTGGAGAGAGGGATCACAACAAATTCCAAGTTAACCTGATTTATTTCATTACTATCTAAATTTTTTTCTTCTCAAAAATAATCAGCTTTCACAGTAAAAAAGTACTGAAAAGTGTTAATCTACAAATTTAGAATAACGTATTTAAATACTGAATAGGTTGGATTGTTTTCTTTTTCTAAATGGAAAATTTAATGATCTGAATGGATTGGTTTTTGGAATCAACCACAAAACAGAAATGAACTTAAATTCCTCAAAAATTGGTTTGAATTCAACTTTAAAGGTCTATTGAATTTCAGAATGTAATCATACACACTTATCAGAAATTTTTCATCTCTGATTTCATCTCTGGCTTTAAGTACAATTCTAAATGTAACGTGTATCATTGTCGAGTATTCTATTATACTGTGCCCATCCTGCCTTTTTTTATTATAGATACCAAAAGAATAAAGAACATTTTTTCTAGTAGACCCTAAAAAGTAAATCCTACAAAGGGTTATATAGCATATATAATAGTTATATAATAAACAAAGAGAGAATCGCTGGATTCAGAAAAGATTCACGCTGTAAATCTTATTTCTAAGCCTAAATTCTTATATCCAACTAGTATATTTAAAAGACAAAAAAGTCAAAGTTTAAAAGGGAAGAAACGACTATCACCTCATTTATTGCTACCGGCGTTGAATGGACCATTTTAAACGCATTGAGCGTAACCTAATGCCTTTCAAACTAAAGCTAAATCTGAACTGAAACGAGACGGCCGAGCCCTGAAGAAGACCTTTAAAATTGCCCTTTTTTTGCGGTCTTCCTCTTGAACAGGGCATTTATACCTTTATTTATGATTTTTCGCATTCCTCGCCACTTTAGGGCTTAACTTTCTCTAAATTTTTGGTAACCGTGAAAATGGTGTCATGATCACTAGGCCAGGGTCTCGACACCCTCCTCCCTGAAGGCCCTTCGGACTAGGTCTAGATCCGGAGGGTCAGTTTTTTTCAAAAAGGCACAATGGGGTCAGCAAGCACAAGGGCGGTTTCGTGGGTGGACTTTTGGGCCATACTGCAAAGCACAGGAGCGTTCCATCTCCGAAATTCACGGGAGGTCCAGGCTAGTTCGACGTTTCCTCCTTTACATCCGTGCGTTGTTTGCAGACCAATACATCATTCCATTCACAATTTGTCGGGAGCCCGTGAAAGCTGCGGGTTTCTCCTTCCTCTCGCTTGTCCGGATCCTTACTTGCGGTGCAACGGAAGCGGTAGCTACTTATCCTTCGGGTTTCGGGACCTGGTGGTATAAATTTCCTTCCGCTAGTTTTGCTTCACCTACTGAACTCAGCGAGAGTTGAAGAGACACTCGGCTCAGATTTGTGCCTTGCCTGTACTTTTAAATTAGTGTCACCAGCCAAGAGACTAGACTAGAGCCCTGCACGAGATCTCATGAAAAATGCTTTTCTGCTGCTGCTTTACATTATGCAGGAACATACATACGTCTTGCTGCAGACCCAAAACATAAGTCCAATCGGGAAAGAAAAGTAGGTCCTCTCCATCCGTGAGATATTTGCATAACAAAGTCCCCTCATTTCCTTCCGAAATTACCAGCTTCTCTTTCCAATTCTTTCATGTATCAAGTATAAGTGAAAGCTTAATTGTTGAATTTGCATGTAATCAATTAAAGGGAAGGTTTCATAGACTTTTGGACAAACTAACTAAACAATTTCACATGCCCTAAGGTGATATTCAAAAACTACCCTGGCAGTGTGACGTAGTTTAGGAATAGCCCCTTACTTTTAATAATCAGAAGAATAAGTTTATAGTGGATACTAATTTTACAAAAGAAAACTTGAAAGCAATGAACGTAGCCCAAATCATAAGTCCAAATTACGAATCTCCGAAATAATTTTAAACGAAAGATAATCCACTGTGACGTACTTGGCGTGGAACCGGGAATTCTGAAGGGAGGATCGTGGATCAGAGAGAAAGGGGGTTGCATATCGGGGGTTGGATTCATTGTCGACCTGTCACAAGAGCGCAAATATTGCCACCATCTTGTTATGAGTGAGGATGTGGGTGAGCTTTCATGTAGTAAACGATGTCCTAGTTAGTAGTGTTAGGGTGCAAGTCGTTCGTAGAGATATAACACAAAGCACGTTCATGGATAAACGGGATATAGATAGTTCTGACAAAGCTCTTCATGCATGTCACTCCTCAAGCATAGTTGATACGGTGACTACGTGAGCTTGAGGGTTGGCAAATTCTTCACTAAGGATTTTCATAGGTTATCCCGTTCAAATTTTAACAAACACGTTTCACTTTATTACTTCAAAATTGTTACTTATTCTCTTACATTTCACAAACAACCGTTTCTAAATTCTTCACATTAAATTTGAGTTCTCTTCTGATCTGAAACGTTTAACGAGAAACCTCTAATTTGCCTAAAAGATCATTTATCTTCTTCTTAGAGACCTAGACATACCAACTGAATTTGACCTATTTTTCTGGTCCTTCCTAGGCATAATGAAAGCATTAAGCTCTGAAATTTCAATTTGAGGCCTGCTGCTGCACGTAGCGAAGCTAACGTCGTTATTGTTCTTTGGTCATGGAGGAAGCTATAATGGTGTTCGACCTTTTCTGGTGGGACTACAAATGACTTATCTCCCG
>CAKNWU010201508.1:0-11664 GCA_932072015.1 Andricus quercustozae | reverse complement strand
TTTTTGAAATTTAGAAATTTTATAAGAGAAATTATGAATGTGTAAGTTGGAATAAAGGAAAGTTTGTACGTCATTGTTCTGGATTTAATACTAAAACATTTAACAAATAATTTTAAAAAATGTTGCTTATGTCGTATTATTATATTCATATTCATGTTCTGTTTTTGTACGTGTATAGTAATTTTACCATCTGTTCTATTTATTTATTCTTGATAAGATAATAACGTCACTTTGCAGATCAAAATAATCTACTTTAGCAGATCCAAAATTATTTTTACACAACTTCATACATGTCTGTTGAGTGGAATTTGTTATACTTTTTGTTAGAATCGTAGCTTAGTCATGGCCGCCATAATAATTATAAAACAAGGAATGTTTTAGACAAATTTGAATTTCAGAGTGGGAGAAAAATTCCAGTTTTCATATGTTGGGCTTACAAATCTCCATGGCTCTGGAAATTAATTTCGAATTTTTAACCACAAATAGAATAGTTCAATTTTCAGTTTAAAAAAATGAATTCTTGAACAAAATAAACAAGTTTTCAACAAAATGGTTAAATTTTCAACGAAAGAGATACATTTTTCATTAAAATGATCAATCATCAGTCACAAAAATGAATTTTTATTAAAAGAGTTCAACCCTAAACCAAGTAGTTGAATGTTCAACCAAAAAAGATGAATTCTCAACGAAAAATGTAATAATTGATATTTCAACCAAATCAGATTTGAATTATAATTTTAAAAAAACAGTTAAATTCAACCACAAAATACGATATTTAGACTAAAAAAGTATTTTGCTGACAAATATTTGAATTTTCAATTAGTAAAGATAAATTTTTAACCAATTAGTTGAATTTTTAACCAGAAAGATAAATTTTCAACTAAGAGGATTAATTTTTTACCAAAAAAATACGAATTTTGCATTGAAAAAGATAAATCTTCAACCAAATATTTGAATTTTAACTAAGTAAGATAAATTTAAACTGAATACGGAATAATGAAGTAGTGAAACTTTCAATTTAAAAAATAAATTTTTAAGCTAATAATTGATTTTTTAACGAAAAAAGATCACTTTTCAGACAAAAATGAAATAGTTAAATTTTCAGTCAAAGAATTAGTTTTGCACAACAAAAATAATTTCCAACCAAATAGTTCAATTTTTACCAAAAAGTACGAATTTTTAACAAAATAATTGAAACCTCACCCAAAACAGATTAATCTTTAAAGAACTAGATGATTTTCAAGAATGTGTTCAATTACAACTAACAAAAATTTTTCAGTCATGAAATAAAAAAAAATGTCAACCAAATTATTGAATTTTAAATCCAAACAGGCGAATTTTCTACAAAACAGTTGAATTTCTAACCAGCAAATATTATTTTTACCGAAAAAGTTAATTTTAAAACAAATTACATGAATTTTAAACCAAATGGTTAAATTTTCAAGTAAAAAAGATCAATTTTGAACAAAAAATGGCATAGTACCATTTTTATTTAAAAAATTAACTTTTAACCAGAATTAAAAGAATTTTCAGTAAAATAGTTAAATTATTAACCAAAGAGGATTATTTTCAACTAAGGTGATGATTTTTGAACAACAATCTAATACTTGATATTTTAACTAAAAAAATGTATTTCAATTTTAAATCAAAATCCGTTTTATTCCACCAAGAAGATGAATTTTCAACAAAATAATTAAATTCTCAATCAAAGCATATTAATTTCTAACCAAAAAGGCGACTTTTCAACAAAACCGTTGAATTTTTAACCAAGAAAGTTTTTTTAGTGAAGAGAGAGAGAGAGAACAAATTTTTAACCATATTTTGGAATTTTTTAGCCAAAAGAACGGATTGTCTTAAATAAGGTTGAATTTTCCACCCGCAAATTTGAATTTTTAACAAAAAACTTGTATCGTCAATCAATGAAAGTTTTAACAAAAAATATGAATTCTCTCTCAACCAAAAATATAATAATAGACTTTTCAGCTAAAAAGAATTAACCTAGAAGAGATGAAACAAATGAAATAACGAATCAAAAACTGGAACAGATAAATCTTTAGTTTAAAAAATATATAATTTTTATATAGGGCTACAAATCTCTATGGCTTTAGAAATTATTTTTATTACCTTCAAAAAGTGTTTCCTTAGGTTTACGTATGTCAAGTATTTGTAGAAACTTAATGATTTTTCGTTAAAAAAATGTGTTAAATTTCTTTGAAAGTTCAATTTTTAAATTGCAATGCGATTGTAGACGGCCATGACTTGGATATGGCTTAGAAGAATCCGATCATTCTGGTGTGCAATTTGCTGATCAAATTAAAAATCCGAAATCTGTATTAAAGCGGTGCATATTATTTTGATCCAATTTCGGGTTCAAATTGATCAACTGTTATTTACTATGAATTTTACCTAATTTAATATATATTCAATCGAATCTAAATCTAAGACAAGAAATATATAGTCAATTTAAAATCAAACTTCTTGTCTATTGGAAATTAAAAACGAGTATGATTTCATAGTTGCTTTTTCTCATTACTTCTACGAAACAAAAAGTGAATAAAAAGACAACTGCAACATAAATCCTTTTATTTTGTTACAGAAAATTTAGAGTTCTTTTGGACGGAAATGCCGAATTTAATAGATAATTCAAAACGTCAGTCGACATCTAAGGACTCGAGAGTTAACATGCAAAGATGCCGATACTGCAAGCAGTTTTTCGAACAATTGGAATATAAAAAATATCATGAAATAAACGAATGTATCTATAATCCGCGGAAGGCACATACTTGCGAAACTTGTAATGCTAGTTACACTCATAAGTACAGACTTTCTTACCATCAAAAACATGATTGTGGACGTTCGCATACTTGTAACCAATGTGGTAAAATATATTCGGAGATTAGCAATTTGAAAAGGCACTTGCGAAAAGAACACTTTATGTAAATTAAAAATGGGCCCGGAAAATAATATCAGTCAGGGTCATCGATATAGTACGAAAGTTTCGTTTTATGACAGAAATAGTCTTTGATTAAATTGAATGATTTGTGTTGCACTTTTGAAACCTATTTGTACACGCTGGGCATCGATAAACTGAACCCTGAGCATTAAGGTGCTTCAAACGGCTCGGGGTTTCGCAATATTCAAAATACGTCTACAAGGATAAATACTTGAATGTAATATTTTTACCACATAATCTAAAAGTATTTATACTGGTTTCCACAAAGAGCTTTTTCCGGAAAATGTTTCTTTTTTTTCGTACACCTAACTCTCGGTATTATTATACCTTTATTAGCTATGGTACTTACTAAACGGAAAATTTATTTTGTTGCACGTTGTTATGAAAATGAAATATGAACTATATATCACATTTTTGTTACCAGAAAGATTTAGTATTGCGTTAGAAAGATATAAAATATTTCGTTAATTTTTGTTTAGGCACATATATCTTTATATATTGCTGTAATATTCTACAGTATTGTATATGTCTGTTTTAAATTAGGTATTAGTTATTTTTCTTCGGGCACCTCTTGTTCCAAATTGTTACAATATTTTTATTTTTTCTAGTATAGTTTTCTGTTGCATATTAATAATCTACAAAACACATACAAAGAATTTAATGATGAATGTTAATGCACACTGACAGTATTTGCAGCAAGAATTAAAATTGTGGTGACACACATTCGTCTTTTTTTTCTTTGTTATAAAGTCCTTTCCTATTTTAGATTATTTTTATTATCACTCTTATTCTCATTCGTTATTAAAGTATGTCTTTCTTTCACAGAAAAATATACAAAAACACTACAGGACGCGTTTCCACAATAAAAAAATTTAATTAGTGATTCTTCAATCTTCAGTAAAAAATAGTTATAGAAGAGTTTCTCAAAATTTGGTTCTCCAATTAAATCATAGAATGGGGTATAAAATATTTATTATAATAGATGCATGTATTAGCCGTTTTTCGTGCCTGTGAGTAAAAATCAGTCAAATTAGGTGCGATGCACCCCCAAAAATGGTTTTGTATCCTACTAAGATGGTAAATAAGTCGTTCAAATCTCCCCTCTCATCCTATCAATCCCCCCTCTTGCCTCTATTCTATCCTATCCTGACCTATACGATCATATCTTATAATTCCTTCAACTCTTCCCTTAATTCCACCCTCACCCCTCCCATCCACATACTTTCCCTAATGACATCCCTTCTATGCTCCTCCCATCACTTCCCTTACTTCTGACCTAATAAGGACTTAATAAGTACTCTCTTACCCCTTTCCTACTTCCTATCACCCCCTCATCTTACTTCCCCTACCCTGTTCCCTACTATCCCTACCCTCTCCTATTTACGCCCCCTCACTTCTTCATAACCACTTCCCTTGCTTTCCATCCACTTACTTCCCCTACTTCTTCTCGATTCGCCCTCCCCCCATCCCTATATTTCCCTTATCCTGACTTCCGCTACTTCCTCTACTTCCGGTCCCGAGAACAAGTTACACGGACGGACACTCGAACAGCCGAACCCAGTTGATTGGGTTGTTCGATTGTTCGACAGATTGGACCAAATTAAAGCGATTTTGTTGAATTTTTAATTACAGCAAGAACCGGACCTAAAGTAAAGCCTATCTGATAAAGGCACGAGGGATAGGGTCCGGGTGTTGTATGAAGAGGGTTGGAGTTTTTTGGAGGAGAGTAGGATGCAAAAAGAGATGGATTGATGGGGTAGGAGTAAAGAGGAGTGAATAGTAGAGGGGATATAGATAAGGGGGGGGGTTGGGGGGGGGGGTAAAAGCATAATGGAGGGGAGTTGGAGGTCGTGGGATAGGGTAGTTTGTGAGACAAGATAGATATAGGGGGAGGGTGTAGCGGAAGGGTATACATACAAGAAGGAATACTAAATGGGCCTGCATGAGGAGGTAAATGCATGGGTGTAAAGGGCGGGGGTGAAAAGGAGTGGGAGCTCAGGGGTTAAATATTTTTCTGTCCTATGAAAGTCCTTGTTTGTCTTACATATTTTTTGATCAATTAATTTTTGTTTAAATTATTAATATCATTACCAATATTGTTGTTTTTCTTTCATTGCAGGCTATATTATCATGGATAACAGAATGCCGGTCTTGAAAATTGAAAAAGTGGCAAGCTTCCAATCGCCACAAACCGAAGAATCAGAAGAGATGAGTTTCACACATTTTCCTAATGAATATCCTTATGAATTTCATGGTTGTGCCTTGAATGCACCAACAGTAGTTTCAAAAAAGAATAAAATTTATGCTTGCGAAAACTGCAGTGCAACGTTCACTCATCAACGTAATCTATACTCGCATAAAAAACATGATTGTGGTAGGAAGCATGAATGTAATGAATGTGGTCGCATATATTCAGAGATTGGAAGTCTGAGAAGACATATTCGACAAGGCGTTTGTAGTAGAAGACAGGCAAGAGGCATTCGACGTGCTTTCTAACTATTCAGAAGATTATTTCCAAACAAAATTTTTGTTTCCACTTTACTTTGAAAATTATCATTAAGATCAGGGATGTACAGGGAAAGAGTAAAAAGTACAAACCTGTCACTCGTCAATCCCCTCTCTGACCACCTTACGTAGAGAGCGAACGAGCGTGCGAGGAGAAGAAACGCAGGAGCGCTTGGAGAAGGGGAAGAGAAGCGAGTCAGGGGACTCTCCGTTGACATCCCTGATTAAGATTGTATATAGTGATTAGAAAAATGAGCTAACATGCAAATATCCAGAGTTTTCGACACTTTTGTTACATGAAATATTTATTTGCCAAAACTTTCGCGTTAGATAGTCATTGAATATTTTGGAAAAATTTTTCTGGGCATGTTTTCTACACATAAACTTTCCACATTGTACAATATTATATATTTATTAAAATTATTAATAGTAAATACTTTTTTTTGTCACAAATTGTTGTGACGGTGCTTTAAGAAATTATTCATAAACTTGTGTAAAGAATCTAACTGGCTATGAGCGGTAGTACACAAATTCGAAATCTTTACGTTCTTTTGTTTCCTTGCAATTCTTCTTACCTTATTTATAATTTATTATACTTATTAGCTATTTTTTGTTGTTAAAGGAAATTATGAAAAGCCACTGTCTCCCAAATTTAGATGGTGCGATATGCCTTGTTTGCAAATTCTGTGAGAAATACATTTTTGAAAACTGAAGTTTATGTTTCATTTACTTAAATTAAGTGTGTTTTATTGTTATTGCCAAAATGCGGTGACATCCGGTAAAATAAGTGAAACAATTGATTGTTTTGCTATACTTCATAAGTATTTTTTTCATTTTTGCAGACAATGGAACATCACTCTACAATGAAACGCCGCTTTTATCTTTTAAGGAGATCGTCAACCTTCCGTCTGCATATAGACAAGAATCAGAAATTAATGTTCATGAATGTCGTTTTTGCAAGAAGATTTTCTCACAGCAATATTATAAAAATGTGCATGAAATTCATAATTGTCCGTTAAAACTGTATAGTTTCCAACGCAAGGAATACAAGTCCCATACTTGTACCGTTTGCCATAAAACTTATTCACTAGAAAGTAGTTTAAATTACCACATTAAACATGATTGCCAAAAAATTCACAATTGTACCAATTGTGGTCGCATGTTTTCGCAAATTAATAATCTCAGACGACATTTACGTACTGAAACGTGTACAAAGATAAATAAAAGTAATACCCGGTAATATTCTAGCAGTTTCAAAGATTGTTACGTTAAGTTTTATTTTGTCTCGAAAGATTTTTTGTTTATTATCAGGGTAGTTCGAGAAATCTTTTTTTTGGTGGTGGAGTGTTTGAAATTCTAAAGCCTTTTAATTGTTGCCAGATTCAAAACTAAATTTCAATCAGGGATTTTGTGTTAAATTCAAATAAAAAAATTGTTGTAAAAATATCAAATACCTCATTATTAAATACACAGAACTGTATTGTAGTTTTTATTTTTTGAACTTTATTTTATAGTTATAATTCAAGACTGCAAAATTGTATTTGAAAAGTTAATAAATATGTTAGAATACTAATTTGCACTATTCTCTTTTAAAATGAATTCCTCTCTTGTAACTTTGTATGACCTCTCTTTTCAATATCATCACCATAAACCATAATTTTGAAGAAAAATGTAATAGTTACAAAATCTTGTTATGCTCTTATTTTTTGATATATTCTCGAAATATTTTTAAGCTTTCCACGTTGTACGATGTTGTATATTTGAGCTTTTGTTCAATCTAGTTTTAAATTATTAAAAATATTTTTGGGGAATGCAATAGAACTTGTAATTTATAAATTATAATATTAACCAATACTTATTTTTTTCAGAAAATGAACGGACAAATATAGAAGATACAGAAGATGGTACACCAAAGATACTAAAGTGTCGTTTCTGCTGGAAGAATTTCTCCCAACCCAGTTATCGAAAACGTCATGAAATACATCATTGTATTTTGAATCCGCAGAATTCCAACCAAAAACAATTCAAAACGTATACATGTGAAGTTTGTGGTTCCACTTTCTCGCATAGAAATAATCTTGTGAAACACAAAAGACAGGACTGTATGCGCAATCACGAATGTGCAAATTGTGGTAGTATATTTTCGGAGAGCAGTAGTTTGAACAGACACTGGCGTCTTAACAGATGTGGAAATAGAAAGAAAATATAAACAATTAGTCAAAGTAGCGATTAAAAAAAAAGGCTTTTGTAGTTGCCCTCCTCTAACTTCCCCTCTCCCAGTATCCCACCCCTTACTTCCCATCCCTTCCCCTACTTCTTTCTCCTCTACTTCCCCCTTCCTCACTTCCCTTTTGCCCCATCTACCCTACTACCCCCCACCTACTCACCCACACTTTCCTACTACCCCTCCCATAACTTTTTACCCCTTCCCGTCCTTCACCTCCCGGGTAAAACTACAAAACCCTAAGCTCAAAAAATGAGATCTCAAAATGTCCCTCATCTGTATTAAAAAAAAAGCTAAAAACTGTTTTGTCGTACGAAAAAATAGAAAGGAGTAGGTAGAAATTGAATCTCTATACCTAGGACACAATGAAAGGGAAGATTAATTACAGGGATTTCGATGAAAACGACGGACAAAATAACAAAAAATGGAAATTCTGAATATTGTGGAATATTATATTCTTTCTTTTTTTAAACTTTGCCGGTACCGGTAAAAAAAGTTATTCACCGGCCTTTTTAAAAACCATTATTTTTGATAACCCTTCTGGACGTTTCTATACTTATTAGTCTTATTACAGTTCTTGAATTATTATAAAACTTATATGTTACAGCGTCATAACTAAGTCGTAATGAATGTTGTAAAACGTTTCTGACACTGTGATTCTGTAACAGTTATATAACACAGTTATCACTATGTGCTTCATGAAATCCTCTTTTGTAGATCTCTTAAAACCTTGAATCGGAATTTTCTTTCCTTTTATAATATAATAATCCTCTATTTTTGCCCAATTTAAAAAGAATATGTCGAAAATTCGACTTTTTAAAGTTTTTAAATATTAATTGTTACAGTTTTAACTATCTCACATTGTACAATGCAGGAAATTCTTCATCAAGGAGCCTTGTGACTCAAATTTTCTTTGTCACGAACAAAAACTTTTAACAGACTCAAAGTTACAATTTTATGATAAAGTTGAGAATAGAGGTTAAATTCTTCCCTACATTTTTTTATTTTATGAAACATTCAGGAAATATTACTTCCTTTACTGACAACATTTTCTACTATTTAAGAAAAAATTTAAGCAATTCTTGTCCTACAGCTTTAAAATAGCTTTTTCAAATAATTAAAAAAAAAAGAGTTTTTGTATTTATATTTACTAGCATCATAAATTGCACCATAAGCACCCGTGTAGTTTTTCTATTTGAGGGGTAAAATAATTTTTAATACAAAATAAGAATTTAGAATAACTATTTATTTTTTAAACTTGTTCCTTTAATTGTTCTTAAGGTTATACAAAATATAATTTTCTTAAGATTCTTGAGAAAATTTAAATTTTTTTGAAGATTTCAGATATATTTCACTGAAATTTTAACAAAACAGTTCATTTTCAGTTGATAATTCAACCTGAAGGCTTTTAATTTCAAATAATAAACAGTTGAATCAAACCAAAATCAGAATAATTGTTATCAAATTAGTTGAATTTTCAACCAGAAAATATTTCCGAAATAAATCATTCCCGAAATGATAAAATTGCCGAAATATGAAAATTCCGAAATGGAAAATTCCCGAAACTAAAAAATTCCCGAATTTAAACAATTAAAAAGATTATATGTTAATAAATATGATTTATTTATTCAGAGTACAACAATGAATTATTCAAAAAATAATTGAAAAAATACAAAAATAACAAAATGTGTATTTGATTCAAATATTTGATGATTGTATATTTATTCAATAAATAATTTTTTTTTAAATAATTTGTTTATTTTTCAAGTTTGGGGATTTTCTAGCGTCGAAAACTGTAGTGTCGAATATTTTATAATTCGGCAATTTTCTGTCGGGAATATTATTATTCGGGAATTTTCCAATGCTTCATTTTTATATTTCGGCATTTTTATATTTTTGGGAATTTTCAATTTCGATATATTTTCTATTTCGGGAATTTCACAATGTCGGAAATTTTATTTTTCGTCATTTTTCAATCATCCCAGACTTTTCAGACAAGAATGAAAAAAATATAATTTTTAATACAAAATAAAAATTTCTAATAACTATATTTTTTTTATTTTTTTTATTTTTTTTCAAGTTATATAAATATAATTTTCCTAGGATCATTAAAAGATATTTAGGACTTGTAGAAATTTGGAAGAAATTAAAAAGTATTTTATGGATTTTCGAAACTCTTTTGAAGTTTAAAAATATTTGTAATCTCTCCAAACTACTTAAATTCTTTAATATCTTTTGAACTGAACTAAATTATTCCTAAATTTTTGCAAAACCTTTCAAAATTAAGAAAATTGCCTTCAAACCTGTCAGATTTTTTTTGTTCCAATTTTGGAAAAGTTTTGAAATGTATTAGAACCGTTTAAGCAATCTCTTAAAAATAATTTTACAACTCAAAAAATGCATTAAAGATTCCTCAGGAATCTTCAGGACATTATCTTATTATCTTGAAACCTCTTTTAAAAGCCTTAAAAATCTTTAAAATTTTATTTTGAAATCTTAAAAGTTCTACCTATTTATTTTATTTTTTGACGTTTTCTCCAAACTTCTAAATATCTGGTACGACTTAAAAAATCCTGAGGAACAAAATTCCCGAAAAAGAAAATATTCGAAATTGGAATCTACCGAAATATAAAAATGCCAACTTGGAAAATGGCCAAAAAATAATATGCCTGATGAGTTTATAATATTTCTAAATTTGAAGATTCCATGATAAAATTCCCGAAAGTTTACAATATTACCGAATTTAAAAATTTCCGAATAAGAAAATTTTCGAAAATTAACGAATTATAGTATTCCAAAATTTAAACAGTTAAAAAATTGTTTTTAAATAAATATTATATATTTATTAAAAATACAATAATGAAATTTTTTGATTAAAGACCATTTTTTTAATGTTCTTGCACTTTTTTTAATTAAGAAATATTGTGTTTCAATTATTGTTATTTTATATTCCAACAATAATTCAAAAAAATACATGGAACTTCCAGAAAACTTTTTGGTGGTCAAAATATTTAATTATTGTATTTTTAATGAATAAATATTAAAAAACAATATTTTGAAATGTTTAAATTAGGAAATTTTCTAGTTTCGGGAATTTTGCAGCATCGGATATTTTATAGTTTAACAATTTTTTGTTGGAAATTTTATTATTGTGGAATTTTCAAATTCGCTAATATTATAAATAGTTCAGGAATTTTATTATTCGTTAATTCTTCAAGTCTGGATTTTTATATTCCGGCAATTTTATAATTGTCTATTTCGAATATTTTGTTCTTCGGAATTTTACAGTGGCGGGATATTTGTTTTTCGGGATTCTTTAGTCGTCCCAAATATCTTTCAATATTTTTGGAATTTTTCCCAAATTCCCTAATAGCTTCTTTTTTTAATTTCGAGTAAATTATTTATTCAAAGCTAAAATATGTAAAAAAAAAACTTCGTTATATGTTAGTTACTAGGTCAAAAATGTTTTTTTGACTAATAAATATAAAAAATAAGGTACCGGACTTTCCTTGTACAAGAACTTATCTAATTTGTAATTTTTTGAACAAATTATTTTATAATTGCAGGACAAGTATTCTTTAAATTTGTTTTCTAATAATATAAATTATTGTTAGTAAAATAATATTTCCTGTAAGAGTCATAAATTTAAACAAATTTTTAAGTATATGAATTTGACTTCTAATCTCAACTTTTATCATAAGATCGCAAATTTAAGGATGTATAACCTGCTTAAAATTTTTTTTTTCATATTACAATTAAAATTTAAGGGTCACATGGCACCCAGGTGAAGAATTGCCTGCATTGTCCAAGATGGAATAATTAAAATTGTAGATATGAAAATTTAAAAACTTTCAAAATCGACCTCTATATTTTTAAATCTGATGAAAATAGGGTAAAGTTTCTCATCAAAGGAAAGAAATGTCCTATTCAGTTCCTACTCAGTTGTAACAATGTTATAAAAAAAATAAAAGATATAAAAAAA
>CAKNWU010201484.1:0-10906 GCA_932072015.1 Andricus quercustozae | reverse complement strand
ATTCCCTTGAAAATTGAACTTTTTAAAAATAAAAATTCAAGTATTTTTGTTGAAATTTCAACTGTTACATTTTGTGTGAAAAAGTTGGAAATTCAAGTATTTTTTTTTTAATTCATTTTTTATGAAAAACTTAAATATTTGGTTGAAGATTGATTAGTTACGTTATTTGGTTGAAAATTCTTTTTATTTAATTTTTAGTTAAAAATTAAACTATTTTGTTAAAAATTCGTGTTTTTAGTTTTAAAATTCAACTAGTTTTGTTTAAAAGTTCATGCTTTTTTTTTATTTAACTATCATATTTTTGTTGAGAATTTAATTATTTTGTTGGAAATGTAAATATTGCGACTTGAAATGTTTAATATTTAAAGCGTTTAAAATTTAATGCATTATTTTTTAAACTAAAAAAGTAAAATAAAATTAGAAATTCAAAAAAGTTGTTGACGATATAATTATTTGAAAGTGAGCGAAAGAACACATTTTTCATATTTGGTAAATTTCACATTTTTCTTGATGCAAATTTTTGTCTTTTACATTCCTTCAGCTTCAACCGAAGAAACATAACATTTGATATTTTTAATTTTCATTTCAAGCTTTCTTTATGTAACAACATATTTCGACAGCCACTGATTCTGAGTTAGAATTTTGAAAAAAAATTTACTTTGTTACTTAAAAATTGTGAAGGTGAGTTTACGAAATAGGCGAATAATTGATAAATACCCAAAATAGGTGAAATGAGTGACAACATTCGAGATAGGTGACAAAAGGTGAATAATTGACACTCTGTAATGACTGTAATAAAAGCGTGTGGCTTATATTTATAATCATTGGAAGGCCCATGCTTTTATTGTAATCAATATGCATTAAAAATAAAAATCAGAAATGTCCTGTGGACATATAATTTTATAATAAATTTTCGCAATTTGAAATTGAAGTAATATTTTAATTTTATAACGTTGATCTTATATATTTGTGAAAATGCATTACAACACTATAAATTATTAACAATTATTCATTTATTTTTTACTTTTTAGTGAGTTAATTCAATTATTTCTTTGTGAAATAAAAGCGTTTAAAAAAATTTAAGTTTCATTACCAGTAACTTACAATACAAACAAGGTCTGAACCAAGGAAATACAGTAAACACAGCCAGTTTGTACGCAATACAGTTCGTTACCAAGTTAACTTCAAGCGGAAAACATTCATATAATAGATTTAAAAAAATCTTTTCTTATAAATCTTGGAAAAACACAAATAAATATAAGTCGCTGCGGAACGTTTGGTTTCGTTATTATTGCGCTCGAGCAAAATGGTGGGGGAAGTGGTGCACTCTCAGGCCGGTCGCCGAGCGAGCTTCGGCAGAGCTCGGATCTTCGTCACTCGGACTGGGGTATGCTCGGCTCCACTAGAACGCTCGCTGCTCGTGGAGCAGCAGTGGGACTTCGATTCTGTTCCATAATCGAAAATCGAACGAACCTCACTTTCTGTCTCCATACATTAGAAAAAGAGGTCCGTTCGATTTCGACAGGGTATCGGTGTCACACTGCAGCTCTCGTTTGGGAGGTTGTGTAAACTGTAAGCGGTCTCTCAAGGTTGCCCACATTTCGCGTGAAATTCCAGAACATTTTCCATTTTCCCTAACCACTTTTTTGCTCCTGACTTTTCCAGGTTTTCCATACCCGTAGCAACCTTGTAAATAAACAATCTATAATTTGTGGTCCACCGATTTGCGAAGAAAGCTGGTTACCCTTCAATGGCAATCGCGTTCAGAAAAGGTGCAGGTGGGGGGACATACAACTTTCGCGAAAGGAAGGGAAGATGGGGAAACAGAGGAATGGTTCAAGGTCTAGCAGCTCTTATTACCAAGCACAAAGAATTATTCCACGTAAAAAATATTGGTTTTCCTAAAGAGGGCCGATTGTTTAATCTGAAACAAAAAGATATGCGATGTATGTCAGTCAACCATGTCCAGGACCCCGCTAGGCGGCAACACCGAAGGTGCCCTACAACGAATGAGTAGTTTAGGGCTAGGCACCTGCTAGGCGACAACTCTGAAGCTCTTCTGTAAGTGTGGTTATTGCGAAATAATCGAGGAAATATTCCTAAACCTACGCTAATAGTACATGTTTCATGACTTAAAATATTATACCTAGGGGAGGGAAAGACGGTCAGGTTTAAAAATAATGAAACCTTTCTTTAATAAATCAGAAGAAATCAGGCCGAACGATGGGAATGCGTCGCAGAACGTTAACAGGTTCGTTCCTCGTAATCAGTAATGCTGGGAGGGAGTGGGGATTGCTGCACAGCCGAAGCGACCACCTTGCCGTTTAGAGGCTCGAGCCACCGTGACTCGGCTCAGCGGGGCTGCTGGTCGAAGGCTGCTGCAGTGCGCTTCCTTGTTAAGTGAGACAGCGGTAAATCTCTACATCATGGACATTGCACGTCCCAGTTAGGTCGGTATCCCACGTAGATATTTTAGCGACTATTCTGCAGTCAGTGAATGTTGGCTGCTTACTGAATTTTCCGTTGAGCGTCAAAGCGTCGTCTAAGGCTGCCGGTTAGCGAATGATCGTGTAGTGCGAACGCGCAGGGCTCCCGACAGTGGGTCGGACAACAATGCCGACTATCCTATAGTTGGGGGAGCCAATCAAGACGAGGTCAATGCGATTCACCGGCAGAATCTCGTTATATTTAAGTGGACCGATCGACTCAGAGACGACCTGCTGGAGTGCTATGGTACCAGTATGACCCCTGAACGAAAAGGTTACATGGCACGACTGCATACTCTGTGGTGCGAGAAACACCCAGAGCTCTCGCATTTTTCGCATCAACGTCTGCGAAACCGTGCCGCGGAACTCCGAAAAAGGGGTTATATAGGTTTCACTGGTTAATAGACTGAAAAGCATCCCTGCGTGTCAAGAAAATGCCAAGACACTTGCGGGGAAAATGCAGAACGCGGTCGTCCTTGGGTCGCTCCGTGTCCTAAGGGTGCACGAGAATTATTCCGGATCATCGTAATGAATTCGTCGCAGACTGTAACCACCTATCTCACGATCGCGAGAAGTGGTTGCAGCTACACTGTTAGAAATTTCTGTAGGAATTTTCAGCGACGCGTCACTAAAGCTTTATGCAGAAACCGTTTCTAAATTTTCCTAAACTGTAACAAAAATTTTAGCAGCGGTAACTGCATAACGCTTGAGTCACATGTTTCAGAAAATTCAATTACAGTTTAGGAATCTTCAGTTACTGTAACTGAAAATTTCAAAGGGTTACAAAATTTTTTTGGTTCATTAATTTTAATATAAAATATGTAGTCTATATTTGTCCTAAGAATATAAATAGTAAGGAAATTGTGAGTGAAGTTAATACAAACGAGTTCGCATGTATATTTATGTTATAATAGTACGCATTAGTTATTTACATACAAACTGCAAATTTATATCAAAATTAATGAACCAAACAATATCCGTTCCTTGATCCACGTTGTAAAGCAATAAATGAGAGCAATGAGAGAGAGAGAGAATGATTAAAAAATACAGACTTAACCTATCTAGCCAGCAAGGTATCATTTGACGTAAATAGCGAACTCACCGTCCCTTTGAAACCTGGATCAAATCCTTTCCAATATTGAATTATTCCAATTCATTTTGGACTTTTTTGCCGCCGATTACCACTGAACCACCATGCTTTGTCTTCTCAGAACGCGATTGAGAAGCAACGAGTGCGCATTCATCTGCGCAGTTCCTTCGGTTACGATAACTTAGATTTCTGTTACCGTTTAGGAATTTTGAAAAACTATTTGTAATTTTCAGACACCGCTTCTGAAGTTTAATGAAAATTTAGTAAATTTACTATAAAAGTGACTGAATTTCGTTTTCAGCAAAAAAATTTCGTAAATTCCAGTTACTTTAGTATCTTAAATAAGTCGGAATTTTCCGAACATTTCTAACAGTGTATATAGATTAAATAGTCTCCATTTTATTTTTATTGTTAATACATGTATTTTTCCTTCTAGAATAAGCCTTAAAAAGGACCTGAAATACAGGTTGAAATATGTCGGCAAACATTTTTTGTAATAAACAACTTTTGTTAACGCCAAAAGAAGCGGAATAGGCCCTAATGAACATTATATACTAATATATTCCTGGTTTGACACGATACAAATTTACCATTTCCTACAAGCAATCGAATTCCTTTATCGGCGGGAAAATAGTATCTTCGAAACTCGAATGGCTGGTTCCGAGTTGGCTCGGGAATAGGCCCAATATATCCAAAGTTGTCCAAGTGCATATCATCGTACTTCATGAAAATGAGTTCTGAACTGGTATGAACAGGAGGCTACTGAGGAGAAATCCGGGCAGGTGCATTTTGTCTAGCACAAGAAGAAGAACCAGAATAGCGTTCACCATTGGGATTCCACTGGGCCACTAGTGAATCGTAATTTGCAAAAGCTTTAATAAAACTGTTTGGGAAGATTGGGTGATTTTTGCCTACTGGACAACACCTTATTTCCCCTGCAGCCAAATTATCAACTGTGCCGCTTGTTATATTTATTTTTATACGCGAATTATTTTCATCTGTCCTATATATACCATGAAGAGTCCCATTATAATCCAATATTGCAAAAACGTCACTACTGGGTGTTGATAATACAATATATTCTTGGTTGGGTCTAACGACGTAGTTCGTATGATCTATTCGCATTTGAATTGGTATATAAGCAGGAAAAACGTAACTTCTAAATTCAAATAGCTGGTTCTGGTTTGTGCAAGGAATAAGCCGAATATAGCCAAGTTGTTCTATTGCAAATCCAAGTACTTGAACAGAAAGAGGCGTTCCCGGAAAGGACCTGGATCTGGGATGAAGAGGAGGCTCCTGAGGTGAAGTTCGTTTAGGTGAATCTAGTCTGTCCAAAGAAGAAGAGCCTGGGATTCGTTCACTATTAGTATTCCATTCAGCCTGCAGTGAATCATCATTTGCTAAAGATTTAATAAAATTGTAGGGGAAGATTGGGTAACTTTCGCCTACTGGACAATATCGCATTTCATCTAAGGTCAAATTATCAACTTTACCGCTCATTATATTTATTTTTATTCTCGTATGAGCTCTATTTGTCGAATATACTCCACGAAGAACCCCGCTATGCTCTAATATTGCATAAATGTCACCATTGGATACTGATAAAACAATACGTTCTTGGGCTGGCACGGGGATGTATTTCCTGCTTTCTGCTCGCAATCTAATTGGATAACCATCAGGAAAAACGTATCTTCGAAATTCGAATCGTAGGTTCTGATTGGTGCGGGGAATAAGCCGAATGTATCCAAGCTTTTCAAGTTCATATCCAAGTACTATAGGTGAAGGCGGCCACCCAGGAGGTGACCTGGCTTCGGCATGAAGCGGAGACTTCTGAGGAGAAGGCTGTTCAGGTGAATGTTGTCTGTTTGAAGAAGAAGAGCTAGGTTTACATTCACTATTAGGATTGAATTCATACTGCAGTGAATCGTCCTTTGCTAAGGCTTTAATAAAATTGTAAGGGAAGATAGGGTGACTTTCGCCTACTGGACAATATCGCATTTCATCTGGGGTCAAACTATTAACTTCGCAGCTTATCATATTTATTTTCATTCTCCGATGAGCACTGTTTGTCGAATATATTCCACGAAGAACCCCGATATGCTCTAATATTGCAAAAATGTCACCATTGGATACTGATAAAACAATGTGTTCTTGGGCTGGCAAGGGAATATAGTTGTTTTTTTCTATTCGCAATCTAATTGGATTAACAGCAGGAAAAACGTATCTTCGAAATGCGAATCGTAGGTTCAGATTTGTGCGAGGAATAAGCCGAATGTATCCAAGTTTTCCAAGATCATATCCAAGTACTACAGGTGTAGGCGGCCACCCAGGAGGCGACCTGGCTTCGGCATGAAGCGGAGGCTCCTGAGAAGAAGTCCGGCCAGGTGAATGTTGTCTGTCAAAAGGAGAATAACCAGATTTACGTTCACTTTTAGTATTCCATTCAGGCTGTAGTGAATCGTCATTTGCTAAAGCTTTAATAAAATTGTTGGGAAAGATTGGGTGACGTTCGCCTAATGGACAATATCGCATTTCATATGGGGTCAACTTATGAACTTCGCAGCTTATCATGTTTATTTTCAATCTAGGATGAGTTTTATGTGTTGAATATATTCCACGAAGAACCCCGTTATGCTCTAATATTGCAAAAATGTCACCATTGGATACTGATAAAACAATATGTTCTTGGGCCGGCACGGGAAAATAGTCATTTGTTTTTGTTCGTAATCTAATTGGATAACCAGCAGGAAAAACGTATCTTCGAAATTCGAATCGTAGATTCTGATTTGCGCGGGGAATAAGCCGAATGTACCCAAGTTGACCAAGTGCGCATCCAAGTACTTTAGGAGAAGGAGGCCTACCAGGAGGCGAGCTCTCCCTGGCACGAACTGGATGCTCCTCAGGAGCCTGAATTATACGACGAGAAGGAGAAGAGCGACAGTGAACCGGGCGGGGAGTGTCAAGGCAATCTCTGCTTGACTGTGAACTTAAATCTGCGAAAAGAAATAGATGATTTATATTTCTTGTTGAACAAACCTAAAAAAGAGCTTGATACCTTATTCTCGTTTTTGATATAATATACTTTCAAATCATAAGTAAATGATTCTGTAAAGAAAAATTGATCCATACAAATGTCAGTGTGAGAGTGGTTGAGGCTCGGTATGTCTGAATTTAACACAACTCATTGTTTTTTGTTTTAATTTTTGGAATTTATTCTGAATTCGTTATGGATCACTTAAAGTGCTTATGAACTTAATGGCATTGTTGTAAATTCTTTTAAATTCAAAAGAACATAAGTTTGGTTATTGATGCACGTTAGTCACTTCTAGATAATTTCAGTACCATTGTGGTTCAGAAATTATTATGATGTTAAAGAAATAATTATTAATTAATAATATATTTATGTTCTACTATCTGAACGAAATTGATTCTTCATTGGCTGGAAATGATCTTGTTGTTCTAACTTGAGCTCTATAGTTTGTCCATTACTTACAAAGTTTCAGGGTGGTGAATATATATCTTCTTTTAATCTCTGTGTTTCAGGACAGAGAAACCAAATTACACTTATGCAGTTGCTAGCAAGTTTTTATTCTCATAATTCTCATAATTTCAATTATTGTGTTCTAGATAAATATTTTTTTGAAGGCAATAATGCCCATTAGTGTTATTTAATGAATAGGTAAAGCCGAGAAATGATTTCATATTATATGTTTTTGTCTATTACTAATTAATTTGATATCAAAGACGACTATGTTACGATTTTTTCAAAGATTTATTTTGCCAATTATAACAATAGTATGTATTGAAAACAAAGGTAAAAAGAGTGGCATATTTTTAAGACATCTAGAATTTAAAGAATTCAGCAATAATTAAATTTTTCATATTTCAAAGTAGAATTTTAAAATATTGTGGTGTGTAATGCCTACATTTAGTAAATAGAATAATTATATTTATCGGGACATTTAAAAATCGAAAGTGCGTACCTAATTCACTCACTTTGACTACTAAATATCCCGTGTAGAAATAAACCCATTTGGCCCTATTACAAGTCGTGCACTAGTCTCGGGCTAGTCGGTTTATTAATTTTGACAAAGTACCCAATCGGGGACTAGCCGGGGACTAGTTGGCCTGTTTTCTGTCCAAATTTCAGTCGAAGTTTGGTCGGTGGTTGGTCGGAAGCTGGTCAGGCCTTTTCTTGAATAATTTCCGTGCGTGTACCGGCCGACCTATTTTTTAGTCAAAATTTCCAGGCGGAAGCTATTCAGGCACTGGTCATAAGCTATTCGGGCTCTGGTCGGGCTATTCATGTGTTAGAGTTTCCGGTAAGGTGTTATAAAATAAGATAATATATAGAGAAGGGTAGTGAGTTTTTTTCTGAAAAACTAAGAATATATTTAACAATAATTTTTTTAATTTTTCACAATAGCCTTATCTTACAATGTTTTTGTTTCTATATGAAAAATTGTGTAAGACAAAACTAGACTTACGTATTTGAAATGTAAATTTATTTCTTTTAAAGAGGATTCGGTGAAGAAAACAAGATGTTAGAAGCAAATTACAATTCAGCTGCAAGACTTATTACAAAATATATTTTTCGCTTTTTCCTAATAATGTAGAAAACGTAAACCAAATAATAAATAAGCAGTGGTGAATAATCCAGATATTCTTATTTTGTATATTTACTATTTATTGTACAATGCAGAAATGTACAATGATATTCAGTGATTCAGTGAAGCATGCCAGCGACGAAAAATCTTTCTGGGCCATTCTATTTTACGAATGACATTCGAACCATCTTATTCTTAATTTGAGTTACTAGTCGAGTTAAAGTTTGATTTGTCGGTTTACTTTTTACTTCCCACATTTACAATTTATTCGAAACGCAAGAATATTCATATACAGGTTTCTTTCTTCCCCAAATTATACATTCGACCTGCAATAGTTCAGGGGTTTCAGAGTTTCCAATAATTTTTCGAACTTTAATAACAGTATCGTTGTTAAAAATCACAATATCTCCTACGCGAGATTCCTTCATAATTTCTACAAGGGGTAATAAATGCGGTTTTCGTTTTCGCAAAAATCTTTCTTCGAAGAGCCTTCGACACAATTGTGCTAGAGGACGATATGGTGTACGAAGATAATTACGAATTTTACCTAGCAAATTCTCAAACGGGAAAGCTGTTATAATGCTTAGGTTACATTTCATAAATGAAACGTCATCAGCTAAATGAATTAGATAATGTGCGTTTAAAACCTGCGATTTATCACCATAGTAGTCCTTCATGGCTACTAAGAAATTTTTCAAGTACTGTTTTGCTTGCTTGGTATATTTCAGGTAAATAACATTTGAGCATAAGAATCTACAAGCAACGTGAAATAATAAGAAGTGGTTGTACAATTCTTCTCTTAAGATACCTTTCAAAGCTATTGGACCGCAATACAATAAAAAGAATCTAAGTTGTGTCGCTTTCCACTTCAAAATGGATGCCAATTTACTAGTCTTTCTTTGAAATTCACAAGGTATTTGTGACTTAATATGCAACAGGCGACTCGTAACCCCTGCTCTGTTTCTAGAACTCAGCTTAAAATTTAGATTCCCTGACACCCAGTACTCGATGAGTTTCTTCATTATCCCCTGACAGCAAAGGTGTATGAAATCCAGGATCAAAAATGCAACCATATTTATTAATGGGAGCACTCTCAAGTTGTGTGCTCTTCTTTTACACCATTAACGGTGCATCTTTCACATGCAACTAGACCACCGTGTCCTAAGGTATTTTTTAAAAAAGCTCGAGCTGGCGTGTCAGCAATCACACATTTGAGACGAAGATCAAAGTATGTACCAGAAAGTATAATTCCGTCTTTTTGCAATAAATTCAATTCCTTCACCAGCTTATCGAGATATATTTCTTGATTCTTGGGCTTCGCGTTTTCGTGGAATACTGCAATTTCAAAGGGTTGCCGGTTGATACAAATCAGATTTCACGTGAACTTTGCCGAAAATAGGCCAAAATTGTTGGGATCCAGACTTCGTCAAAGGCATCCCATCAACGTGAATTTGCAACTCGATTAGTTTATCTTCATGCAACTTTTTGTTAACGCATTCCTTAAGTGCGTTTGCAATGCCGAAATATACAAACTGTGCCACATTTCCTTCGCCATCTTTCATATCTTCTATATCATACAATGCATCGTTTGTTCCAAGAAGAGTTTTCGACGATTTGGGCAAGGTGGGAAAAAGTCGAGCTCTTAAAATTGCAAGTAATCTATCCAAATCTGTTTGAAATATTTTGTATTCAATTACCCACTCTCGAATCTGGATTGTGAACTGTCTGATGAATCACTAGAACTCTCATAGGCACTGCTTGAATGTTCGTCCATGATTTCCTCAAATTAATTTGTACTTTCATCGCTTCCACTTCTATTAGGCGCTACGAGTCCTTCATTATTTCCAAGCACGTTGTGGGCCAAATTTTTTGTCAACAGAATTTCCTTCTTTTTCATATATTTCTGAAAATATACATAGAAAATTATGAAAAATAAAAATATACCAATCCAAGTGCTGAACTCCAAATCAAACTTTTTATTTTATTAACCAAATATTATACTGATTTAATTCTTTTTAGGTTAGACTTTGAACTCTTTGTTTGACGATCAATTTATTTAATTCATACTATATAAACTTACCTTGAGGAATAGCAGGCACCTCAACTTCCATCTGCTCCGATTCGTCACTTTTATCGCATTCATAATGCAATGTCTTTAATTTTTTTTACAAACCTGTACTTTCGAGCACGCCGACGATTTTGATGTCGAATATGATCCTCATTATCCATTGTTTGTCACCGCAAATAAACTTTCAAAAACTCACGAAAGCTTAGAAAACAAAATGTCAATGAACGCAACTGCAGCCAATGCAAAATTTAGGTTAAGATTTTGTACGAGTCTGGCTGAACTACCTTCGATTACAATTTTAGTTATTTTATGATAATGTAGGTTCCTATTGTTTCAACGTAGTTGTTGTCAACGAAAATCGCATTTCGTCGCATGCGTCAATTCAAATAGACCTTTGCGTTTGGTTTTGTGCTTCTCATGTGTTGTTGAGTGCAAGACGATTTAATAAAAAGGCAAATAAAGAATACTTTTGTGTTTCACATCATTCATAAGACGACATACCACATTTCTAAATAGAAAAGAATAATTTCTTGTTGCAATATGAACGTATTTAATGCCTGGGACTTACAAAAGCAATATCAGAATTTGTATAGGTTATGTCACCGTACAAATACAACTTACATAATTTCATTGATTTCTTTATGTTTTCAAAAAA
>CAKNWU010201482.1:0-16230 GCA_932072015.1 Andricus quercustozae | reverse complement strand
TGGACATTGGGTGTTTCGCTTTGAAGAAAAGTGGTAAGTATAACATACAAATAATTAGGTGTCATTCACAAAATACGTGATACGTTCAGGGGTGGGCAGGGGTCCATCAAAGTATCATTCTCCATGTTATGAACAATGGAAAAAGTATTACGCAAGGGGGGGGGGGAGTGTTAAAAGTTCGTCAAAAATGTATCACGTATTTTATGAATGACCCCTTAAATATTTCATCAAAATGTGTCAAAATGTTGTTAGTATAGTCTAATACTTAGTGAGAAACTCTTAAAATTAGATAGGAATATATATTCTTAAAATTAGACAAGAGTATATATTCTTAAAATGCGAGAAGAATATATATTCTTAAGGTAAGAGGGCCTCCATCGTACATTAAGAATATATTCTTGGCGCCTATTTAGGTGGCAAATATTCCTAAACTTAGTGGGAAATTATTAAAATTAGAATATCGTTTTTTCGGTGTAACGATTATGTTTGTTAACTTGCTTCAGTTATTACCTCACAAAGTGAAAAGTTGACATTCGGACATTTGAAGCAATAATTTATATATATTCAATATATTCAGAAAATGATTCGAATATTGTAACTGCAATTTTGGAAAAAATATCTATCCTATTGGCTACATTAATAAATGTATTAAGAATAGAGTAGAAAATATTAATAATCACATTTCACAAACACATCTTTTTCCGAAGTACTTTTTTTTACTGAATTATACTATGCCATCTATTTGTTGTCACCAGATTTTGTTTAAAAGATATTCGCAACTTCATTTTGTTATGTTTTTTTTTTATCTCACAAGGAAACCTAGGTAGGTGCCCGCCTCCGATTTTGTACGTTGTCACCTATGTTGTAGTACTTGAAAAAATAAGCAACACATGTTTTTTTTATGTGCCCTGATCAAGTTTTGGGCGAAGAAAACCACCCCCGAAAATCGGGTACTAAATACTCATTTAATTGTTTCACGTATAACAGCGGTATCTTTCGCAATGAAACCAACTGGAAGAATTTCCTCACAATGAGAGATAAAAATTTGATTTTCTCAAATTTGTCGAAAAACTATTACGGGGGTGAACTACCCCAAAATTATTTTGCATCACACTAAAAATTTCCAAAAAGGAGTTAATTTAGGTCAAGAATATTGGAAAAAATATATTTTGCTCGCAATAATTAAATAATGTTTATGGTTTTGTATTTTCACGAAAACTTATTTCCCCATGAAGTTTAGCACGTATTTCCGATAAGCAAAAATAAGTTTTCGTACATTTTATTCAGAATCGCCAGTCTTACGTGAAACTAGTTGAAACGTAACATTTCTCTTCAAAATTAGCCATTGAATACGAATAAAAACTTATTTTTTAAATATCACCCCCATAAGTCTGTTTTATAGGGTCCCAAAAACCCAATAAGTGACAAATTGGAGTTTTCAAGTTTCTGGCGCTGATTACAATTTTTTGCGGTTTTTTGAAGTAAACATTGTTTATAATACACAAAATACTACTTTATACTTATAACTGAAAGTTTCCACGAATTCTTTAAACAATTTATTATTGTTTTTAGCATTTTTCTCTTAGAATAGATTTAAAAAATCGCGTTTTTTCCGAATTTTTCGACTCTTCAATTAGAGCGAAGCAATCATCAATCAGATTTAACAAAAATAATTGTTTGAATAATATATTATTATTTATAATAATATTTTTGCAGAATAATCCTAGAAAATTGCAGTGTTTTCTAACATTTTCCGCTTTATGTCGAATTTTTAATTAGAGTGAGGTAATGCTTAATTCAAGCTGACAAACATATTTGTTTGAACAATTTATTATTATTTTTAATAATATTCTCTTCGAATAATTCCAGAAATTTGTAGTTTTTCTGAATTATTCAAATTTTTCTCACTTTTCGCTTAGAGTGACTTAATACTTAGTGAAATTTAACGAATATAATTTTTTAAACACTAGGTTAAAAATGTACCCCACGACAAATTTAAGTTGTGCTCCTGAGCTAGCAGACGCGTCTTTCGATTCGGGACTCTATCCACAATTCAGTGTAACTGTCTGGGAGTGGGTTCACGTACGTTGATGCATCAGGGAGTGTATATCTGCCGAGCGGCAAACAAATTAATACAGCGTGAGTTACATTTATTATCCATTGTAATTATACTTTTTTGAGAGAACACTTCGAAATCAAAATATGAGTATTTAAAAAAAAACATTCATTTTTGCATGTTTTCGACACTTGTTTCCCTTCAAACCATTTTTTCGCTAATTTATGTGTAATGAATTTGACTTTATCACACACCATTCTCTTTGTTATTGAAAAACTTACAGAATCGTGTATAATTGAACCGTATTCTCGCATATGGGGAGTGTTTTTTTTGCGGACGGGAAAGTTGGTGAATGATTGTACTAAATTGTGGGGTTAGAAGGCAACCAAATTGATAGTTGGGTTCTAGGGATAATATTGTTTATAATTACCTTCTCCTATAGTAAGGCTAGATAGTTGCGGCTTTTTCCCAAGTTTTCCACTTATGTCAACTTTTCACTTTGTGAGGTAATAACTAATCCAAGTTAGCCTACATCATTTTTTGAGCAGTTTATTATCGATTATAACTATCTTCTCTTAGATAATTTAGAATTTTGCGATGTTTTCTAAAATTTTTAACTTTCCTTTGTCCTTTTAATTCTGAACATATAATAAATAAGCAATAGTGAGAATCTCTATTTTGTTTAAATTATTATTAATATTTATCAACTGTGGGCGTCCGCATGAAAAGGGTCCTTATGGGCGGTTCTAGTTTAGGAGATGTTCGCGTTTTTCTAAGTCAGGGTCAAAATTATTAATATCGGATTCAAGTAGGGGATAATATTAAGACCTATACTGCACCTTTTGACACTATATATATGTCCTGAAATCAAGCGGAAATGGGTATATTTCATTTTCAAAAGAAAAGTAATATGTGCGCTTATTAGGGTGTATTTATTTGCAAAGCTTGAAGTTTCTTGATGCTATTCCCTAGTTCGGTTCCATTTTATGTAGAAATAATTTCTGCCAAAGTTGAGCTTAATCAGACTAAGGGAAAGGGTGCCCATTGGCCCTTGAATATAAAAAACTATATAATTGAAGAAAAAATTAATTCTATTTGTTTATTTTGAAAAATTTGAAATATGTAAAAAAGGCTTTATACAAAAGTTGTAGATCTATTCAAAATGCACATATTATTATTCATGACTTTTTATCGTATGACTAACCTTTTATAACAAAATTCGAAAATCGTTTGTCTTTACTACAAAACTTGACGCTTCGACAATAACTCTTTTTTATAACCTGGGAACTTTCGGCGATATTCACTCACAATATGAAGCCCATACTGTTTCTGTTGTTCGTTTTATTATTAAAAACTTTTAATTTACTTACTAACTCCAGTCCGAAAAATCGTTTAGAGGCAGCAGAAGTGAATTGCTGAATTCCATTTTTAATAATTTCTGGGATTTCACCGATTTGAACTTTTACTCGCTTCACGTTCTCATTTGATGATTCTGCTTCGCGATTCAAAGCATTGACCATTTTGATTTTTGATTCTGATGACAATTTCGGGTCAAGGAAAGCTAATGCGACAGTTTCAGAGAATGATGGATGACCCCCGGAATACGGAAAAATAGTCCACGAGGTGGTACTTTGCCAAGGAAAATTATAACTAATTCCAAAAATTTCCTATAATCCTCTCTAGGCTGCTGTTCCTTCGAAGTCTTATTAACAGTGTCAAGGATTCGAGATACGTCGTCCTGATTAAATTGTCCGTTGACCTTTTCGATTTCAATCCCTGATCGAAAATTATGAGCATTGCTTTTCAGACCAAGCCTTTTGAAACTTTTTAAAGATCAATACAGTCGGACCTGTGGTTTTGCCCATTTTTTCCTCGAAAATGCTTCTAAGAATAACTTCATATACAGTACAAGTCCGATAAGTTGCCGTCCGATAAGTGTACACTTCCCTTAAAACGTCATCACACACACGGCACACACACTAATTGGGGTTCTCACACTACGTGTGCTATTTTGCTTATGATTTGCGCACAATTCTTACGCATGCGCGTACCTAATATCGTGCTACTAGAGGGGCCATCCAATAAGTCCGCAATTCCTGGAATTTTCCGCCCCTACAGCCCCATTCAACAAGAATTTCACAAACAGCAGATGCCTGCTTTTTTCCAGTCCCAGATTGCAGTACAGGCACTCCAAAAAGTTTCGCCATTCGAAAAAATCACAGGAAGTCGATCGACGGTCTCCGTACCTGTTAACGCTGGAAGTAACTTACCATCCCAGTGTACGACATCAGCTTGCAATTTCGTGTCCATGATCTGCTTTTTAATTAAAGTCGGCTTTTCCTCCCGTATTTTTTCTCTTGCACTGAGAATGGCTGACCCTTTGACAACAAAATCCTGGACATCATGGTCTAATGCTTCGGTAGTTGCAATCACAACATAAACTGCATCCCTGTCACTGAGTTTACATTTATCTAAGGCTGCAGCAAGCTTAGGAGTCACTAGTGTACGGCTCCCTCTCGCCCGGTTTGCATTTGGTGATGAAAATTCTAATTCTGCATCTTCTGGGAGAGAAGGTTCTACCACAATATTATCAGTGGATTTTCTAGAAACTAATACATTTATATCTGTATCTGATTCCAAACTGCTGTTGCTTGTAGATGACTTCAGTTCGGCAGTTTCATCTTTGAAAGAAAAAGAAGAAATTTAATGATGCAAAATTAAATTTCAAAACTGAAATTTAAAAATATTTGGGAATATTGCATGATTGCAATTTTTTTATATATTACTCACTTAGTCGTTCAATTTCAAGATTGCTTCGCTCCTTTCTCATCAACGCTATCACTTCTAGTTCTGTAACTTTTAATTCTCTTAGAAGTTCCTTGTAATCGATTCCGAAAATAAACACTTGTCGACTCTTTAACCTTTGATTTATTAAAAACTGCTTATCTTCTTCTATAGAAATATTTTCCAAAGCGCTCGCATGTGCAATGTCGAAAATATCTTCGAGCTTCGATTTGAAATTTCCTTCTTTTTTCTTATGAGCCTTCGATTTTCTCCCTACGTGTTTTTGTAGTTGTCTCCATTCTAGGTACAAACATTCTAATTTTGGGATGCAGTTTCTCACTTCCTGAGTTGGAATTCGTGCTTTTTCCCAAAAAATAATATCATCCTGCAATGCTAGTCTGGTACTTTCGCGTAATGTTAACTTCACAACACAAGTATTGAAAAAGAATACACTTGAAGCGTCTTTATTTGATGGATATTTATTTCCAAATATTTTATACCAGTAATATCCAAGTAAATAAATTTTCTCACGTAATAGATGGGCAGAGAACATTGTGACATAAAAATTGGTTTTGAATTGTCCGATATCCGAGAGAAAACTGCTCACTACAACTACTGCATCACTACTATGCTACATTCGTATGGGGTACTTGGGTACCCACTTGCAGGTAGGCACACACCAGGTAGCGCTTGAACAAGAACACTCAGGAAACAGGGAAGACACAGATAGATTAATAGAAAAACAGTGCTACGTGCTTTATGGAAGCCTCTAGACTATCCTCTAATTAATATTGTTATAGGCCAGTGGGTCTACAAATATTTGACAACCACTGATTTAACGAAGGGATAGCATAATTTCACAATTCAAGTTTTCTGGCCAAACTTGAGTGGAAAATTTTACCCTAATCGTTAACATATTTGTTGACAAAACGAGCTTGCTTTCTCCCATTGAGTGAGTCAACAAACACGGGCCATTAAGATCCCGAAATCGGCGAAACACAGGGGAGCTCAACGCAAGCGTCGTTGACTCTACACCTCTAATCGACACAAAAACTATTTTATTTATTTATTCTTGATAGTAAACCTTCCTCGGAAACTTATTTGACATTAAGTTAAGTCTCACTATTGTTTATATGTAATCATTTTTCGTGTAACATGTGTAATTTTTGTTTTACTTTTCAAATCAAAATATTCGATTTCTGTAAACGCACGGAGTACGGTGTCCCCACCGCTCCGTTGCGACTCCAGTTTCGGGAGTCTCGGCCAATCACGGGGCCAGCAGCCGCTTCCCTATTCACTCAGGTCCACGCGCCTCGCGTACATAAATAGCCGTGCTCGAGCCTAACTTGGCACGTGATTTTTTCCCGCTTGCGGGCTTTTTTCCCACATATAAAAAACGTCACTTTAAATTCAAGTCATGTCAAATTTCTATCAGATTGTGTAATAATGCCCAAACGGGTAAAGCACAACAACTTCTTCCAGTCCGATCATTCTTCGGGGAGATCAAAAATCGCGAGTGCGACTTTTTTTTTACCCTTTTTTTAACTCGGCACTTGCGCTTTGTAGACTGTTCTAGAGTGACCGGGTCGTGTGGTGTTTTGTCCCGCGACAATCAAGGGATCTCTACTTTGTACAAAGGTCAAGGAATTAAAAGAGATGCTACCGAAAATTCCTCTCTCAACTCATTTTCTCCTTTATCCTACATCCTCCTACTACATCCTCTCTCTCTCTCTCTCAACTTTTCTCGTGCTGTGGTGCAGTGTCCCGGTACAAATCTATTTTGCTCACTCTCTCTCTCTTTCTAGTGCTGTGGTGCTTTGCCCCGGTATGAACCTTTTCCCTCTCTCCTTCTAGCGCTCCTATTTTTCGGAGGCAGCAATCGAACCAGCACTGTGGTCACGGATGGTCGCCAAATGTCTCACCGATAAGGCGGCGAAATGGTACGAGCTGTAGCGAAACATGGCGCTGCCCTGGGCTAAGTTTAAATCCCTACTCACTCAACAATTCGCAGGGATCTCAGCGGTTAACAAGCTTCACGTTAAGCTATACGCCAATGAACAAGAAGAAAAGGAGAGTGTCGGCGTTTTCCTGCAGAGGAAATACCTACTAGCTTGGCGGCTCATAACCGCAACCCCGGAGGCCCAGCTCGTCAACCTTCTGTTCGAGACGATCAAGCCGTCTCTAAAACAGGTGCTGAGGGCAGCCACCATAACCTCTTTCGAAGACCGCGTGGAGACAGCCGTCCAAACCGAGGCCGATGAGGCAGAAGAGGCCCCGATGAAGACGATAATTGCACAGCAGTCAGCACCAACGAACCTCAACGCCTCGAAAGCACCTCGACCGCTCCTGCAATGTCATCACTGCTCAGGAGAGCACATGGTCAGAAACTGTCTAAGACCGTACATGGCTCACGCCCCTCGTAAGCGTCCTGTACACGGATCAAAGCAGCCTCCCTAGAATACGGATACGCCTAGGGAACAATGAATTTACTGCAGAGATCGACACCCTAGCATCGGAGAACTATGTACACACCAACATATTAACCGAGGCCCAACTCCAGACGATCCAGCCCGGCCCACACTACGCCTTACTTGCCGCCATCGGAGCCTCCATTACTCTCACCGGCACCGTGAAGCTGTCACCAGTTCTCTTGGGCATTCAATACCCTGGCACCTTCCAGGTCAGCCCGGAGCTCCGAGCGGAACTCATTCTCGGTTAGCCCTGGTTGCGCCAGCACAGGGTCATTCATGATCATGGCGCTCAATGTCTCTTCATTGGAACCCAGGGACGACAACGAATCTTCTTGGGGCCAATCCCCCATGCCTACGAGGATGCAAAACAGGCCGGTGAAATAGAGGTCGACCACGGCTTTCCCGCAGACTTCACGTCCGAGTTCCTGGAACTGGTCATAACTCACGCACACCTGTTCCACCACGATGGAAAGCTCCAGCAAACCCTCGCCACCATTTCGTGAGACATTATATCGACCAACAAGTCCGAGAGATGCTGAGGGATGGCATCATTTAAAATACTACCTCACACTTCAGCTCAGCAGTGCTCGTGGCCGGTAAGAAGGACGGAGAATACAGATTCTGCGTCGAATACCGAAGCCTCAACAGCCAGACCGAAGACGCACCACAGGGTTTGCCACGTATCCATGAGACCCTCAAGGACCTGGGGAACGCTAAGATCTTCTCAATGCTGGACCTAAATAGCGGCTATTGGCAGATTCCGAAGGCCCCAAAGTCAAGACCATTCACGGCCTTCGCTACCTCTGGAGGCGGGCAGAACCAGTTCCGTGTGATGCCTTTTTGGGTTGAAGAACGCACCCGGAACCTTCCAGAACTTGATGCGGCAGGTTCTCGGCGAGCAGTGGGGGAACTTCGCCATCGCCTACCTTGACGACATTGTTGTTTATTCAGCTGATTGAAAGGAACACCTCACTCACCTCGGTCTTGTCCTCGAGCGCCTCTCTTTCTACGGCCTGGCCTTAGCTCTAAAGAAATGCAGTCTCGGGAAGACATCGCTACCCTATCTCCGGCATGTAATCAGCACCGGCGGCAACACAGCTCAACTTGTCCATATTAAGGCCATCAGGGCTGCACCACCTCCATGAAATTGCAAGGCCCTGCGCTCCTTCATCGGCCTCTGCAACTGGGTGATGGAGTACATCCCAAACACCTCAGAGATCCTAGCACCTTTGACGGACCTGCTGTCAACCAAGCGGCCTTTCAAATGGACCCCGGAGATCCAGAAAAGGTTCGAAGCAGCCAGGATTGCCTTCCAGAGACCCCAGACCCTCCGCCGACCTCATCCGAGTTTGACCTTCGTGCTCCAGACAGATGCAGCGCCAAGGGAATGGGCGCCGTCCTCATGCAAGAGGACCACAACGGCCAACGTCGGATCATCTAATTTGCCAGCGCCAAATTCTTCGAGACGGAGTCCAGATATCACTGTAACGAACAAGAGTGTCTGGCCCTCAGATGGGCCATAAAGAGGTATCGACCATATCTAGAGGACGCACCATTCATCCTTCGTACCGACAGCAAGACCCTAACTGGGCTGGACGCCCGCAAGGACACGAGGGATAAGCTGCGCCGATGGGATATCCTGCTGAGAGAATTTACCTTCAAAATTGAGCATATACCCGGCCGAGACAACGAGCTGCCTGATGCCCTCTCACGCTTGCCAGACGGAAACGAAGAGTCTCCTGGTGAACCAGACATGCAACGGCTGCTGCCTCCAACCCACACTAAGGCCACTCCAGTTTCAGCTGTACACACGCTCAGTGCCGTCATGGTCACTCCATTGGACCCACTGTATCGCGAGATAATCGAAGCCCAGCAGGGGGATCCAGCGATCACACGCAGCGCGCTGAGATAGCAGGAGTTACGCAAACGCCCACCCCCGCATACCTGAGGAGGAGGCATTCCTCGGGAAAAATCGCCTCACTAAGGAGGGATTCTGGAGGTTCGACGATAACGATGGACAATGGCGACTCCAGGTACTAGTCTCACTACAAGCTCGTGTACTATGGAATTACCACGACGCAGACATCGCTGGAAACCCGGGTAGTGAGGAGACCATACGGGCCATCAAAAGGTTCTATTACTAACCCGGTATGAATTGTGAGGTCCGTCGCTACGTGGCAGGATGCCACCTGTGCCTGTGCTGCAAACCAGTACGGGGACGACAACCAGACAACTTACGGCCACGAGCTGCTACCAGAGCCTGGGACACCATCGCCGTGGATCTAATGGGACCATATCCGCGAAAAAATCAAGGCCACTCATACATCTTAGTGGTAACGTATTTATTCACTCGCTGGGTGGACGCCTTCCCCTTAAGTATCTCCGACGCTCCATGGATCATCAAGGCTCTCGAAGAAGAGGTTTTTAGTCGTTTCGGATACCCACGCCGAATTCTCAGGTACAACGAGCCCCAGTTCACAGGACACGCATGGGCCGAAGCCAGCCAGAAATAGGGGTGTGAATTGTGGACCACCCCCACCTACCACCCTCGAGCCAACCCAGCGGAAAGGAGGAACCAAGAGATCAAGAAGGGTCTCCGCCTACGCCTGTACCAAGCAAATCAACGTACTTGGGACAGGCACCTGCCCGACTTGCTATTTGTTTTACGACGCCGCGCCAACCCCGCCACCGGCGCTACACCCAGCTATCTACTCCTGGGTCAAACCATCCTCGGTACTGGCGAATGGAATCTCGCTAGGGTACCCGATACCGTACCACGGGCCGAAGGGCTGCATCAAAGAGAGGACGAAGCCAGGGCACATCAGGGACACTACCAGGCCAGATACGCTGCTGCCCCGACACATCCACGTTTCACCCCGGGAGAATGGGTATACATACCTAATCATCAGCTCTCCAATAAAGCAGCCGGATTCAATGCCAAGCTGGCACCCAGTCGTTTGGGCCCATATCAGGTCCTAGAGCACATCGCCGGAGACGTTTATTGGGTCTTGAAGGATGGCACGACCCAGAAAATCCACGGAAACGTAATGGTTCCCGCACCGATTCAAGCCGCTAGGCTGCCTGCGGAAGCAGCAGTCGCAGAGTTGGCCGACACACCACCCGTCACTCTACCGCCCGGCCAGGAGGCCGAGCAAACACTTGCCGAAAGCGTCGGCGGAGACGGGATTGCCGAAAGCGTCGGCAGAGACAACGTTGCTATAATTTAAAGGCACTAAGAAAGAAAACCGATTACTTTCTTCCAATAATTGCCTAAACCATGCATTTGTTTATATAATTTGTTTATGAAATAAACAAATTATACCAGACAACAAATTTTAGTGATCAAATATGATCCTGTCGCTTGGATGAAATCAAGCAATTTGAACATACGAATATACTTTTCAAGCAAAATTTACACGATGTTCAGATTTTGTTAATATAATTTGTTTATAACGATTAGATTTGATATCCTGTTAATTCTTTATATTCTTGAGATACTTCGACATTCATTTTAATCGAGAATGGGATTAGTTAAGTTATTTACTCAAAGATAAAAAATAATAATTAAAAAATGTCTCATTTTCGCTCTTTGTTTATTTATATAAAAAATTATGAAAGTTAAAAAATCTAACCCATAGACGCTCTTATGCAATTATTGCTGATCATTCCTAAAAAATTGAAAATTGGTTAAGAATTGTAGGCTGTAGGCGATTTTGAATCGTAAATTCCAGCACATCAGTATAGTAACACCCGCTTGGCACTGTGCGCGTGAATAAACGTGCCGAGCGTGACACGACATGTGATTTACAATTCCGAAAGCCAGCTCTGCAGCATTCCGCAGCAAAACTTTATCGATTTTGAATCTTAGTAATATTTTAAATACTCTGCAATGTACACAAGTCTGGGATCTCCTGGGATCATAACTATTTTTATACTTATTTTCAGTTAAATCCACACGCTTGCCTCAAACGTACACATTTAAAACTCTTTTAAACACACACGGTAAAAAGTTAAAAAATAAAATTCATAGAAAATTAATCTACGTAACTTTAACATTGCTGAACATTAAACCGTTTAAGAATCGGCAGCGTGAAATAGAAAATATTTGACTTCGCGCGAGTCGAATATTTCGATGCACGAAATCGTTGCGCACCTCACTCGAAAAAAGTTAGGTTCGGAGTATCGTCACTTGCACAGTTTAAAGGCTAGAAGCCAGTTGTTCTAGAATGGAGGGTAGAAATACCTATTGTATGAAATGCAATACATAAAAATTGTAAATTTGAAAATTCATTTCTGGATTTTGCCGATTTTTTATGTAATGCAGCCTACTGTGTGCTCCTTTTATACTGCATTGTCCCTACTCTACTTATATTATAAAAAGATCGATTGAAGTTTATATAAGGTTCAATGCACGTAGGGCCCTTGCCTAAATCAAATTTCTACAACTATCCATATTAGATATGTGATCTCGACTTGAATTCTAGAACTATACGGATACGCAGAAGTAGTTTACAGTAACTAGAGTTACATGGTGTAATTATATGTTACATAAGGCTATCTAGTACACTTTTACGGCATATTAGGCTGTATGCTAATGTTTGCACGGCTTTTATAACACGGTTCTGTTCCTAGCTAAATGCTGGTCAAACAATGATCGGCCATTCACCAACAGATGATAACGGTTTGTATCCGTCCTAAGAAACCACTAGTTAAGAAGTGGTTACTGATCGGAGATGTCGCTAACGCCAATGTAGTTAAATTTGCGGTAAATGTAACGTTGCATGTGGAAAATCTAAATTTGCAACAGGGGTGACAAATTTGAAAGTTTCATCGTAATCATCACTACCACCTCATATTCAGGGTCAAAACTTGCTCTTATTTGGAACTTTTTCATAATTGCGTCTTTTCTTTAGAGTCTTATAATTTATATAGGAAATTGCAGGTTCACAGAAGCGAAAACAAAATTGCGTGGATCGTTTTTCGTTTCAGATCACTATTACTTTTCTCCAAAAGCTTGATTGCCATAAATTTGGCCGTTTTGTCTCCCTAACGATTGAATTTTTAGATTTTTAGGATTAAGATTTTAAGATTTCGTGAGTAAATTTGATTAATTATAAATCACGTTTTAAGCGTGTGATTTTGAGCGGATTACTAAGGATCTTCCCTCCCCTTAGGAAGGACTGAGACTTAATTTAAGAATGACTCCACAAACAAGGCGCCATTTTCTGCAAACTTTAGTGCCATATTTGCCATACAGAGTTTTGTCTTGTTTACCTAACCTTTATAATTTAATTTCATTAAATTTTCTTTTGAGGTTTTCAATGAGTGCCCATCTAATTCAGAGAGAAAATTCCTCTATACCTTTTAGCGATCTTCATTCCTTGAGTTGGGAAAGTTTATAGATCTATGCTGGGAATTTTACTAATTCCAAAGATTCTATGATTTTTCCTGTCAAGAGTATTGATCGTTAATTCGTGAGCTATTTGTGCCAAATATTCTTTAATCTGAAACAGATGAGCTCCTGTATGAAAACAGGTTATAAATCTGAATAGAGATTGTACGAAATCATTTGACGCATCACGGATAAATAATTAATCTTTTTCTCACAAACTCATTATTGACAATTTGTCAGAATTAATCTAGAGCGACTAAATCGATAAAAAATGTAATTAAACAAAAATAAAAATTCCTACTATGGGAATGAGAAAAAAAGTTCCTCGAGAATCAATTCCTTCCTAGGTTCCTTTACCTGCATTCATCGGTCCCGAGCTGTTGAGTTGGCAAACAAATTTCTCAGAAGCGCATTCAATGGAGAGAATTCAAACGTAAAACGTAGTTTTCCTTATAACCTTTTAGCGTAGACTGTCGATCCCATCATTATGCGGTAATGGTAGCGATCCCGTTGACGCGGGCCTCACATGCCCTCTTTTCAGACCGGTTGCGCATGCAACCGCACCTGTTTCACGTAGCGGTAAATGTGACCTAGATAACTCTTTCGTCCAGGAATTCGCGAATCACTCAGTAGTGTATCCATTTTCTTTTTCGCCCACTTCTGGATATATTTTGTAGATATGAAATTATAATTTTATACTGAACCGTTTCAATATTTTTTAATGAAAATTGTTTGTAAGACTTTCCTTTTGTATGTGTTTTTTTCCTTACCTAAAATTATAATATTGCTAAAGGCGAAATCAAAATAACGATCATGTGTCCATGCATGTTTTGATAGGGCTGTGCTTTGTTTCCCTAACCATCCTTTTTATGTTCTGTGATTTCACTTATCAGTCTCCTACCACTTTCACCCTTATAAATTTTATTGCATTCTTTGCTTTTAATTAAATAAACTACATTCGATACATTTTCCTTCAAATCAGAGTCTTTTATATTCTGAAAAGTGTCTCCTAATTTATAATTATTTTGAAAATAAGAAGTAATATTATGTTTTCTAAGTAATGCTCTGAGTCTTTCAGATAAATCTTATATATATGAGAAAGATACTGTAATGTCAAATAAGGTATGTTCCTTGAACCATTTTTCGTTTTTATTGTGTTTACCCGTGCTATTGTAGATTTCAGGAATACGTTCTTTTACAATGCTATTTATTAACGATAACGGGTAATTATTCAATTTTAGAGTTTTTTAAATTAAACTCAAACTGTTTTTTCTGAAACTAAAATCACTGCGTTTTATAGCCCTATCAATGAGTCCTTTTATTAAGACAATCTTTTGACTGAATTTATTATGTCAATTATAGTTGAGATATTGGTTAGACCATGTTTGTTTCCTAAACAAATCTGTAATGATGTTACCTTTATGTGTTTTTTAAATGCAAATATCTAAAAAAAAAATCGAATTATTATTTTCAATTTCGTATGTAAACCTAAAAGGGTCCTCTATGTTGTTAAATGCTTGAACAAATTGATTAATTTTTACAGTAGGAATGATAGCGAAAATGTCATCAACATATCTTTTGTATATTGACGGTCTGAAATTTAAATTTTTTTAGGCTCTGTTTTAGACATCTTCTAATACTAGATTGGAAATTACCGAAGACGGAGGAGAAGCCATAGGACAGCCAAAAACTTGTTTATAATGTTCATTGTTAAATGCAAAAACTGTATTGTTAAAAACCCTTTATATTGTTACTAAAATTTTATTTTTTGAAATTTTCGTAAGATTTTTATTAAGATTTAATTTTTCTTCAACAACGTCAAAAGCCTAATCCAGAGGTATATTATCGAACATGGAAACGACATCTAGTGAAATCATGGAGTGGAAACTTGGAATGTTTCGATTTTTTAGACAGTGTTTGAAGTGCCAGCTATTTTTAACGAAAGCTTAAGTGTTTCCTGATACTGGTTTTAAGATTCTAGATAAATAGGAAGCTAAATTATAGGTCGGGGAACCTATGGAAGAGACTATTATTCTCCATTTTAAATCTGATTTATGCACCTTTGGGAGAAAATACGCTTTTGATATGATGGAATCACGTGGTTTTAGCGTATAAGACATTTGATCATTAACATATGTTTTCAATTCCCATCTTTGAATAATGTAATTGCATTCCTCTTCTACAGAAGGTACCAAAGGGGTTTTTACATCTTTATAAAAATTTGTATTTTATAACATTGTTACTACGGTTTCTTTATAATCATCTAAATTAGAAGCTACAGTCACATTTCCCTTATCAGCTTTAACGAAAATAATGTCTTTGTTATTTAATTGGAACTTTTTCAAATTTTCTATTTCTTATAAATCACCTTGATTTTTAAATTTACTGTTGCAAATGAAATTTGAAATAAGTGTTGTGGCTTCCTTTCTGACGTTTTATTTTTTATCCGGATTCAAAGCTCGGATACTGTTATCTAAATTAGCTATGCTATTGTTAACAGGAATTTTTTCGTTTTTAAAGGGAATTCCATAATTTTCCCCAAAGCAATAGTCTCAACAATTTGATTAGGAATTTATTTGTTTGAAATGTTTTTGAACCATTTGTTTTGTTTTACCCAAAATGTCAGATTATCCATTTACAAATTTCAAAACCTCCTTTGCCTTTCTTCGCTCGCTTGTATTTACCTCCCTCATCTAGCAGTGACAAAATCTCCCTCCTGCTAATCTGTCAAAATACATTTTTCTTAATACAAACATCGAAAATGGCATTTTTCGTGGTGCCACGCCCCCTGCGAAAATGGCAAAATGCAGCTAGGGGCTACGAAAATGTAAACATGAGCCGAAAAGTATGGTTTTCGGCTCATGTTTACATTTTCGTACCCCCTAGCTGCGTAATGTACTATTTCTTTCCTTACCGCTTTTTATTCTCAGATGTACATCGCATCCTTACTGGCACTGCAATCCACTCCCATTCAATACATACCCTCTCAACAACCACCACCCACCTTGCTCTGCTTTTCACTTAAACATTTTCACCACTCTCTGCTTGTTCCATCTCATCTTTTCCTAGTGATTAAATAGAAATTATTTTCACTTCGGCTTTCAGAAGTGAAGCATCTATATGGAGTAATGCATTTTCCTCACTTCTGAAGGTGACAAGATAGATCGGAAGAGCGTCGTGTCACCCCGCGGCTTTGTAAAGGAACGCTCCTTTACCAATCATCTCGTGGTTCCTGACCATTTTTAGGAGAGGATCTCTACCATTGGCTGCAATACAAGCTGTACTTAGAACAATTCGGTTATGAAGACACTGGAGATTCAGAAGTCCGCGTCCGCCTTGACGGCGTGAAATGTATAATCGCGGAACTGACGAATTGATATGCAAGCTTTTATGCATATGCATGATCTTCCGTGTGGTGACATCAAGGGCCCTGAGTTCGTTCTTCGTCCATTAAACCACCCCAAACGAGTAGAGTAGAACCGGGAAGGCAAGCATGTTAGTCGCAGATATCTTGTTCAACGCTGACA
>CAKNWU010201468.1:0-10317 GCA_932072015.1 Andricus quercustozae | reverse complement strand
AGCCCTTTTATCTTATCTAAAGGCGTGGGCGTACGCCACTGTTACAGCGCGTCTGTAGAAAGGAATAATATAAGAAAGGGCACAAACAAAACCGTTCACCTAGGAAATAGAAATAGGTCGGAAAATCGTCCCCAAACCAAAAATGAAACTTTCAATTGCGATTCCTTTTTGGAAAACAATACACAGTTCATTTTAGAAACAGATGAACTTTTAGAAAGCGGAGAGTTCAATGAATTTATGAACCATCAAGGGGAAAGATTTTTTAGAGAAAGGGAAGAAAGGGCAAATAATTTAAAACTTAGATTAAACCCGTCAGCTCATAGTTCTTTTGAAAACGAAAGAGAAGTAGTAGAACCTAGTTACAGGAAAAATAAAAGTGCATCTCGTGACAGACATTCAGTACAATTTAATTTAAAGGAAAATTTACCAGAACCCGTCAACTTTCCCGCAACTATATTGAAAATCATAGTAGATTGAGACATAATAATTTAAAATTACAAGACTCAGATAACAGTGAACCTTTAGAGGACAGAAACAAATCAAATCAAAACAGAGCACGTAGACTCTCGACAGCAAATAACAGGTCAAACAGACGTTCACGAATACATGTTACAACTCAGACTCAGATTACGAATTCGATAATGAGACAAATAACCAAACAATCCAAGCAACTAATTTTCCTTTCGGCATGATGCAATCGCCGTTTCAAATTATGAGCAATTGGCCAATCAAATTTCGCAATAATAAAGACGATAGTCCCGCGCATTTCCTTGAAGAATTAAAAAGATTCAAAATAGGTTATAAAATAAACGATCGGGGTATCTTAGAAAATCTAGACGCACTATTAATCGAAGATGCAAAAGATTGGTGCGAAATAAACAAAAATTCCTGGAGGCATTTATCTGATTTTTTCGAAGATTTAAAAAATGCTTATATAGACGAAAAATTTTCCGATGAAATTAGACAAAAAATTAAATTTTGTAACCAAAACCGGACTCAAGATATTCACTCATACCTTACAGAAATTAGGAAATTATTTACAAAATAGTATCCTAGGAAATGCCGCGAATGGGAATTACGCAGAGCCTACGAAAACCTTAGAATTGAATATAAAATGTATATAAAACGAAACGATTTTGAAACCTTCGAACAACTGGAAGACTTAGGGAAAGAATGGGAAACTGATTTAGCCAAATCAAAAATTCGGGGGCAAGTCTTACAGATTACCGAACCTAAAATAGAGGACAAATTAGAACAAAAACGCAATGGCAGTAGTGAGGATAAACATAATCCGGCTTATAACAAAGACTTAAGGGAAAATAAAAATGGTCAAAAAGATAACCAATGCGGATATCAAAACCAAAATTACCAGGGTGGAAAACAACACAAAAATCAATTTCCACTTTCACCATTTGGATCTCCATTCCAACCTTTTCCAACTCAATACCAACAAAATTTCAGACCTAGATTTCAACCAAATTACCAACCCCGATTCCAAAACAATAGATCGAGATATCCATATAACCCCAACTAAAAAATGTTACCAATGTTTAACCAAATGACATTAGGCCCAAATAAAGGTCAAAATAGCCCAATGATTGAATTCCCCACAGAAAAAACCGAAAATAATTTAGAACATAATGATAGTAAACAAAATTTTCAAAAATTAAACTACGGTAATAAAAATCAAAAATAAATTAAAAATGACAAGAACTCACAAGAACAAACAAGTTCTAACTCAGACAAAAAACAGGACAATAAAACAACCGTGAGCGAAAACAAAAATAATTCAAATTGTTATCATTGTGGCTTAACAGGTCATTTTAAAAGAGAATGCCCATATTACGTGTATAACCAGGGAAACTGGAGGGGCGGGTATTAGAACCACAAATAGAAGAACCTAATACCGGATCGCCAGAATGGTTAAATTCGGATAAAGATGAAATAACGGAAACACGCTTTCATCTAATGACAAAATTCGAAGGTAATTTATTTCGAATTTTGGTAGATACAGGTGCCACACATTCGTACGCTGGCAAGGAATTGCTGGAAAAAATCCAGAATTCCAAATATTCAATTTTTGAGTCCGTTGCCCGAAAATTAATGGTCGCAAATGGAGAAACAGTCGATATAATTGGACAGGTAGTAATCCCAATTATAATCGGAAATAAAACGAAACACTTAATGTTTAGGTTGGTCCCAAAATTAAAATCCGTAGGTATTCTAGGAACAGACATGATAAAATCCTTACGGATGACCCTAGACTATGACTCAGAAACTTGATGGTTACCAGAGACTCCCCCTACATGCTATCCTATGGAAGCACACCCAAATACTTTACCCCTCCCAATAATTAATGACAAAAACGAAACTGAACCTAACATTAAAGTTAAAGAAGTTAAGGAAAGGAAAAATGTAAATATTATGGATAAACCATGAGCTAAAAAAGAAGAAAATAGGAATTCAGATAGGAAACCGAAATTCGGAGGTAGTATTAACCTCAAAAGTACCAGAGAACTAAACAAAAGTAGCCTAAAGTTAAAAGATAGAAAAATTCCCCTTATACCGATCAATCCTAACCAATTCCCAAAAATACAAAAAAATACAAAAAATAAATTCCAACCCCTAGAGAGCATCCCCATCCACGACACTAGCGACGACTCAAGCACACAAGATTCATTTAGTTTAAGTAAACCGAAAATTAGGAGAAAAAATAAGGAAAATGAGTCAGGAACATTTTTTTATAATAGTAAATACGAGCAAAACTATAAGAATTAAGATAGTAACCTTTGGAAAAATAGAAAAGTTACTAATAGGAAAAAATAAGAAAAGGAATCTCAAAAAGCCAATGAGATATCAGAAATTGATAATAAAAATCAATGGATTAATTTTGAAAAACAAAGCAATAAGATTAAATAATATTTCGGATAGATTAGGAAAAATCGACGAACAATGTAATTTTTCGCCAGAAATTTGCGAAGGCATTGTTGAGCTTAACTAAAGCCAACAATCTGAATTAGAAAAGCTTCTCGAAAATAAAATTAAAATACACCAGGGAAAAGAACATAGGGCGACTCATTTAACGAAACATAAAATGGACGTCCAAGGCCACGATCCCATTAAACAGCTATATTACCACGTGAGCCCAAAAATAAAAGAAGTAATTTATCAAACAGTTGATAAATCATTAGAACAGGAGATAATAGAACCCTCCTGTTCTGATTGGTCTAACCCTATAGTTATGATAAAAAATCCAGGGAAAGACTATAGATTCTGTTCAGATTTCAGAAAGGTTAATAATGTTACTAGAAAAGACCTTTACCCAATCCCACTCATGACAGAAATATTAGACACTTTACGATCAGCAAAATTCATTTCTAAAATTGACTTAAAATTAGCTTATTTACAAATACCATTGGACGAAAACTCAAAACAAATAACAGCATTCACAGTCCCTGGAAAAGGCATGTATCAATTTAAAAGGATGCCATTTGGTTTAAAAAATGCTCCAGCCACTTTCCAGAGACTTATGGACAAAATTATTACTCCATACCTAAAGCCAAACGTTTTTTGTTACCTAGACGACATAGTGATTGTAACTCAAAACTTTGAAGACCATTTAAAATATTTGAATATTGTTTTAGATAAAATAAATGAGGCAAATTCAACGATCAGCCCGGACAAATGCGAGTTCGGCTGCTCGGAAATCAAGTATTTAGGATTTAAAATTAACGACAAAGGACTCCAAATAGACGATGAAAAAATCCAACCAACCCTAGAATTCCCTAAACCGAAAAACATTAAATAATTACAGCGCATAATGGGGATGGCAAGTTGGTACGGAAAATTTATCCCACACTTTGCTGAAATAATAGAACCGATAAGTAGATTACTTAAAAAAAATAAACCATGGGATTGGGGATTAGAACAAGATGAGGCTTTCCAAAAAATTAAAGACCTTTTAACGTCAGCACCTGTATTAACGTGTCCAAATTTTACTCAACCCTTCCAACTCGAAACAGGCGCGAGTAATACGGGATTAGGAGCCGTAGTTACGCAGACAATTGACGGTGTAAATTACGTAATCGCTTACGCTAGTAGAAGCCTAAACGGCGCAGAATCTCGGTACTCGGCATCCGAAAAAGAATGCCTAGCGGTAGTTTGGGCCATACGAAAATTTAGGCCATACTTAGAAGGTTATAGCTTTAAAATAATCACGGACCACTTAGCGTTGAACTGGCTCCATAACCTAAAAAACCCCACTGGCCGATTAGCCATAAGGGCATTAGAGTTACTAGAATATGACTACGAAGTCATATGTCGTAAAGGTAGTTCAAATTTTGTCCCTGATACCCTCTCGTGATCAGGAGAACCAGCAAAAAATATAGCGTTTGCGCTAACTTGTAGTGTAGAAAAACCAAAAGCGGACATTAACGACAGAACAGACAAATGGTACTCTACCAAATTCAGACAAGTTACAAAAAGACACGAAGAACATGAAAAATGGCGACTCAGAGATTCGCAACTCTACTTTTACAGAACTGACCCAATCAAGTCTACTCTATTACCAGACTCGGACCGTTGGAAATTAGTCGCACCCCAAAGCTTGAGACGTCAAGTTTTACGGGAAAATCACGACGAAACCCAGGCAGGACATTTAGGCTCAGAGAAAACTTACGCGAAAATCTCCGAACATTACTTCTGGCCAGGGGTATATTCGGACGTAATCAAATACGTCAAAAACTGCCAGATCTGTCAAAGAGTAAAGCCAAGTAATCAATGTAAGATATGATTAATGGGAAAAAGGGTATTAGAAGAACCATGGACAATGGTATCAGCCGATTAAAAAAGCTAACGGTATCACAATAGAATCAGAATTCCACAAACGTATCATTTCGCGTTGGGGAACACCGCGGATTCTCCACATCGATAATGGCACGGAATTTATCAACAAAACCATAAGAGAATTAACCGAAAAATTCGGTATCAGACATACCAAAACACCAAAATATTACCCCCAAGCCAACCCAACCGAACGTTATAATAGGACAATTAAGCAAATTATTAAAACCTATCTAGATAACGATCATTCCACCTGGGACGAACATATAGACGATTTGCAGTTTGCAATAAACACTAGCAAAAATTCGTCTACCCAATTCACCGCGGCATTCCTGAATATAGGTCGCGAATTAGAACCAATTCAGTCACTCCGAAAAAATGTAGAAAGCGATAGCGATATTGAATTTCAGAGCGTCGACAAATGGACCGCTAGACTAAGAAAGTTACAAATCATTAAAGAAGAAGTTCAGAAAAATCTAGACATAGCAAACAATAGAAAGCCAATAATTATAATTTAAGAAGAAGGCCAATAGAATTTAAAATAGGAGATAGGGTTCTAAAAAAGGTAACCAAACTGTCTAAAAAAGCGGATAAAAAGGCGGGTAAGCTATACGACCAGTATGAAGGTCCTTTTATTATTAACAAGAAAATTTCGCCTACGATTTACGAATTAAAAAACCTAAAGGGAAAAAGCATCGGAGAATGGAATATAAATGATTTAAAATTAGAAAACGTAATTATAGATAATGGCACATAGGCGTAAGAAATATAAACGAGTTTAAGTCAGCATATTGAGACTTTCTTTCTTCTTTGGGAAGAAAGAAGAAGATGAAAAAATAATAAGAAATACATGAATAAAAATAAACCTTAGACAGGAAGTACAAACAGTTAAACACAGAAATAAAAACTCTATAACAGGAAACAAATTGACTCTGACTTTTTGTTAATAAATTAAATTACATAGTTCGAATGGAATTCACAATTATATTAATTCATAAATAAATGAAACAACAACACTTGATCTCAAAAAACAACAGACTCAAACGACAATCTACTCTAAAGTCAAATAAAAACAGACTCAAGGGACAATCGACTCCAGAAACAAACAAAAAACAGACTCAAAAGACAATCGACTCTAAAAACAAGAAATCTCCACGACAATTGACTACACGGACGAGTTTTTCGTTTTTCTTTTCATATTTGTTACAGAAAGAAGATAACCATGAAGTAGGATCAGAATTGAAAAAGACAACGAGAGAACAGGAACTTAAAGAACAAAACTAGGGACAATTGCAAAAAACTAAAATATCAATTTCACGAAGGATTAATACTTGAATTTATTTAGATAATATATACCCTTTTAGACAACGAAAAATTTACTAGATCTAAAATTGATAAAATCAAAATTGTTAAGGCAAACCTCAAGAGGAAAACAGCAGATTTGCAAGCTTTTATTTAAATGCCTTCGTTTTCGAGACCATATCAGGCTTAGAAAAGCACATTGCAAAAAGCCCAGGTATACACCCAAACCAGGGTTGCCAGGCCGCACCCGAGATAAGGCGGAAACCCCCGAGGGGTCCCGAAGCCCGCGACGATAACGAGTCCTGTCACGCCGTCGTCAGTCTTGACCGGTTGCTAGTTCACCTAAGTTAAAAGTGCCTCTATCAAGTGCCACGGAAGTGTCGTAGCATCCTACCCTGGCTTCGCTTCCCGGAGAAGATCTCCACGTTCCTAAAATGGTCCTGGTAAGGACCAATCACCCTCGACGAGCTACCCGCTCCCTACTACGATCATCCGCCAGTTTACCGCCACGGACTGTCGGTGTAAGCAATATGTAAGTTTCAATAAATGTTTTGATTGTCTTTAAACATTCGAGGTTTTCATTGTATCTCTACCCTCTTCTCGGTTTTTCACTTCCTATTTCCCTCTTCGGCATTACCCCGTAATATTAAGTATTTTTCTACGGAAGTATGGCTTTGCATGGAAAAAGGATTTCAAAATGTTGAGTTGAACCCTGTAAAAAGAAAATAATTGTGGCGAATTGCGACGAATTAACATATTTGAATTCGCCCGAATTTTGCTTTCTGATTCGTTAAAATGAATTCTGCCAGCGCGAATTGAATGCGTGTAAATTCGCCTTAATTCGTGGTCAAGGTCATTTAAAAAAATCAATAAAAATTGCATGCCTCGAGACTAGATCCAGCGATGCCAAGTGTATAAGTCCAAAGGGCGACCACTGAGCTATGGGACTAATTGATAGGGGAAAAGCGGATAATTCCGATTAGGAGGTAATACGGTCATTAAAATTTTACTAGTATAGACTGCGTTCCCGAGCACGCACGCATGCAAAACGGGTGGCGTTACTGTACCCCGCGCCTATAACACGCATGTGTGCGTGCGCGGGAACGCAATAATACGATTGAAAATGTAATGACCGGTATTACCTGCTGATCGGCATTATCCGCTTTTCCCCTATATATTTACAACGGATCTTTTATACCCAGACCTTTGGTTATACCTTAAGAATGTAATTGAATAGGCCAGCCTTTGACTGCATTCGCGCTGGTGAGTTCAGGTTAATTGGAGCTTAACTAAAAATCTAGCGAATTAAAATGAATTGGCTGACCCTGAAATTAATTCGTGCTGACGCATTCAAATCAATTAGGTCCCCTAAAAATTTTTCGTTGAATTCGGGCGAATATGATATTTTAAGACTATATTACTTTTATCGAATTTACACGAATTCACAGCCTGCTCCAATTCCAGACTGTCGCAAAGCAAGATTCAGGGTGGTTCCTAGCGAATTCTTCTTAATTCGCCCCAATTAGTTTCTTTTTACTGGGAAGATTATCGGTATCCCAAACTAAGAAAGTATAATGAATTATAAAATAATCTTTAGTTTTCATGTATCCAATTTTAATTCTAAAATAGGTTAAACTTTTTTTGAAATATAAAATAGTTTGAGCAGGTCTATTCCGATTTAAGATTTTTTTTCAAAAATAGAATAAATCTATGTTCATGGGTTTAAACAAAAACGGTTGCTCTTATTATTAACCTTTCTGCTATTTTAGATAATAAAGTCATTTCCGAAATTTTAGAAACCACTCTATGACGGAGTAGATGGGAAACTATAATATTAGTATACCTTTAAAGGGTGAAAATAGTTTTATTTATTTATAAATTTGAAAGAATATATATTACAATTTTAAATGGTAATGTTCTCGCACTATAATGACGCCATAGTGTGACGTCAGAGGTTATCCATGAACGTCTGTATAACATTAGTACTGAAAGAAATTATTTTAAAACACACAGGAAAATCGTACTTACAACTGTTGTTTCGTGCCCTAGTGCTAAAACACAACGACAAAGACCCCCTTGAAATTATTTATGTGTCCCCAAACGTTCAGAAAATTTGAAACCCACAAATTATACAAATAATTTCATTATATACCAAAATCAAAAGTTTTAAAATTCGCCGTATTTCCAGTTTTGATTCCTGGGTCATGGCGACTTTTTTCGTAATGCATTTTGGTCACACTGAGAGACTTTCCATTTGAATAAATGATAAAAACGTTTGAAACTTTAGTATTCTACAATATCAAAGCACGGAAAAAAGTGATGCGTTTTTAAAAATTGATATAGTAGTTTTCGACTGGTGAATTTCATATTTTTGTTACAATAAGTGAAAGAATTGTTGCAGTATTTAGCATAAAAAGTGTGAATATTTGATATTCAGTGTATCAAAGTAAACGAGCAGTTTCCAAACGACATGAACGTAATGAATTCGAAAGACTAAAGCAATCTTTTCAAAAGGGAGTCATCGTGGCTCAGATGGTATAGTGATTGTCCTATGTTCCAATACTGCAGCCTTGGCAGCCACGCTGGCGCGGGTTCGATTCCGAAAGCAGGGCGAAACTGGACGTGCTTTTTGAAAGCTTCGCTTCTGTCCCTTGGTATAATACCCCACAGATATACCCTGCAGTTTATAATTAACCCTACAGTACAGTCGCTAATGACCCTGGTAGTTGATGCGACTATAAACATTCAACTAATAAAAACAAAATAAAAAAATCTTTTCAAACTTTCGTAGGGACAATATGAGATTCTTAAATTCACTATACGAAAAATAATGACTTATCATTAGAAAGAATCGAGTGAAGGAAAAAAGTATGCCAAAGTAAAAGAGGTGAACACTACGATTACATTTAAGTGTGGACATTAGGACCAATCCTGATACGCACATATAAACACAACACAGTCATACTACGCAATACATTCTTAGCTTAAACCTGACGCCTATTTTAACGCATACATATAAACGCTCGCACGCAACGCAGAAACCCATAGCTGAGTACATCTGGAAATCACTTAAATACTACATGAAAAATATAATAGCGCTTGCGAGAAAAATGTGACCTTACTAAGGAGGGCCCATGCGACTCCTATTCACAAAATATGAATTAACACTCCCGCCAACTTCAAATAAAGATTTTGAATTAAAAGTAAAAATTTGTTACTATTTACAAGAATAATACCAGAGGGCATATTAATCTGCAGGCAATTTAATTCAATTTTGAAGGTTACATATGGGTGATTCTCCACATACAGGGCACTTTTGTGTCTCGGACCTCTAGTAACTAAACTAAGTAGTGTTTCTTTATAAAACTTAGCTAACTTCTTAATTTTAGCACAATACAATACCTCCGTAAGAAAAAAATAAGGTCACATCATCGAATGTCTTATAGGCAAGCGGTGCACCCCTAAAAAGACGTATAAGAAAACGAGTTGACCAACCAGATAGTTTTGCCAAGATAAAACCTTTTCTAATCGATGTATTATGTTGTTGTGAACAAAAAACCTTAGTGACATTTTTTCGTCCCAATGGTCAGTAATTTGTTATTAACAAAAAACTTGTAAATTTGAAAAGGATTTAAAAATCGATACAAATACACATTTATTATATATTTTGGGCAAAAATATGCACTTTTTACCTCTTGTAATTTTTTCGAAAAACGCTCCGTTTTCGAGCTACGAGCGATTTAAGGTCGAAAAATAACCAAAATGCGCCATTTTCATCAATTTTTTTCTCGGCTTCTACTGGGGCCACGAGCGGGCGAAGAGCAGGAAAACAAAATATGGATTCGCGAACTATTGATATAGCAACTGTATACTTTTTAATTAATGATAGTATCGCATGGTTATCTAAGATTACGAATTATACATTACATTTAAATTAAAAAGAAAGAAATTTAATGTTGTTACAAGAAATGCATATAATACTAACTATTTATTAATACAAAATATTAATTTATGCTTAAATATAAACTTTTTTTTATATTTATTTATAAATGTTAGATGAAAAACTAATGTTTAGTCTCACACTCAGTTTCTGCTTTCATATCGTCAGTTTGAATTTCTAGATTTTTACATTTCATAGAGCAAGAGCATAGATCGCAACATTTAAAACCATAT
>CAKNWU010201467.1:0-19039 GCA_932072015.1 Andricus quercustozae | reverse complement strand
GTATTTATTTTAGAAGTTTTATTTTAGACAGTGGTAATTTTGCAAAACTTTAATTCTTCAGAATTAAAGATGATCTAAAGAATTAAAGTTTTGCAAAATTACCACTGTCTAAAATAAAACTTCTAAAATAAATACCTTCTCCGAATCTCTCGAAGGACGTAGGGCGTGGTGCGAATTTGATCGCGATGAATAATCATCCGAATTTCTAAACTATTTTGTTCGCCATTGTTTGTTAATCTAGTGTTGTGTTTTGTTGACTAGCCATTTTCATAACATTAAGCAAAAGCAATCCGGGAAATTAGGCAATTTGATGATTCTTGGACGCTATCGCCTATTCTAATCCGAGGCACATCCAGATACTGCAAATTTAGGACACTTCTGTAGCTGCTTCTATTTTCTTTTTTAAAACAAATTCTGAAGTCGTTGGATCTCTTGGAATCTGCGTATTTGGCCATCGTCGAATTTTTCATCTTAAATCAACGAAAAGGTTTCAAAGCTCCAAATTTCCAAATTTCCTGGATCATAAATAATTTGATCTTTTTTATGAACTTATGCTCGATTTGTGCTCGCTGTGTGAATTTTATATTTATTTAAATTGAATCTCTCGATTTTTATTTATCGTGCGAATTTTATATTTGTTATGTATGATATGACTTTGAGGTGAACTGGTTGCTCGAAATGTCAATACTTCTTAACCTTGCTTGAGATTTTATAAATTTAATTTATTTTAGCTATTCTTAACGTGATTTAATTGGAATCTCCTAATTTGAACTTTGATTTGACGTTCAATATTATTTAAAGATATGATTTATGTTTTCAGTATTTTCACATTCTAATCGAAACCAATCTAAAGTCTAAATTTGTAAAAATTTTGAAATTAAATGTTCAATTAATTTTCCCAAATAAACTCATTGCTACATTTTTGGCACCCAACCGGTGGGCACGAGCCGTGTGCCCGTTTAAAGATAAAAGCAAACAATAATAAACCATAACTTTCTCTTAAAGTAATTGAAAAGTTTGACGAGTCAAGTAACAAGTTATTGCGTAATTAATGTTTGCTAGAAGGCCGAAGAAATTAAGATCTCAGCCTGGTGTTTTGTTTCCAGGCCTAGAAAAATCTAAACGTAACATTGAGGAATCTAGCAATATTCGAAGTCCATTTCTTAATAGGAAAATCATGAGTTTAAATGATGATTTATTGAATGCGATGAACCCTGAACAAATGAAAGAAGAAATTTGAAGACTGCGGCAATTGAATAGCACGCAAAATAATCAATTGGTACAATTGCGTAGACGAACTCCAGAATATTCTGGAAGTGCTTAGGATAATCTTTTAATTCAAACCCTTGTTGACGGTATTCGGGCCATTAAAATTGACATAAAGCCACCAAAGTTTGAGAAGAAACAAATTCCCAATCAATTCCTGGAAAAGCTAGAAAAATTCTATACCATAGAGCACATACAGCATGGGAGTCGTTTGAGCATTTTGGATGGTGCGTTTGATAAAAGAGCTAAGGCGTGGTTCGATGCTCAAAGAATGGCAATTTGCAAACCTACTTTTTAGATCAAATTAAAGAGGCACAATATTTTTTACCTCAAATCGAAGCTTACGAGATGCATTACACAATTATTCAACAGATGCCAATTCGCGAAGCTTTGGCAACTGTTGATTTCTCGCACTTTGAGAAAATTTCACAAGCGCTCTCGCAGCTGGACAAATGCAGGCTCAGCAGAGTCAAAATTGATTCTGCTGCACTTGCAGTTGCAACAAGTTTGAAAACGCGGTGAGTGTGTCGAGCGCTGGGGTGCAGTCTTGTCACGATGGCTCACAACCAACATCGATAGGAGCCCATTTGAATTATCAGAATTATGATAAGCCTTTACCCGATGTAAGTTTGCCACCTTTCCCAATAACAATGCGCATGAATCACAATCCATCGACACAATTTTGCGGGAATTTAAACTTCTATTAGGCGCGATCTCCTCGATGGGAGTATCGCGCCAGCACGTGTACGATGATTTTGCGAATTTATCAAACGATCTAGAGGGAACAGGTGACTCAACTGTCGACAGAAAGCCTTCTCGAATTCCATTATGTCCTCGTGTTATTGTTTCCTTCTTCTCGGTTCCGTTACCCGCTTTAATTGACACGGGTAGTCAGATTACCGCAATCTCTGAAACCTTTTATGAATATTTATTGCTTCATGGAAAATTAACGGAATTGCCGGTATCTAACGTTGTTCTTTTAACTGCCATTGGGAAGAAACCAACCATGATTAAAAAACAAATTTTGTATGAAATTAAAATAGGAAATCAAAAATATCAATCTTGCTTTCTTGTTGTCCCGAGACTTTCAAACTCGATCATTATAGGAAATGATTGGCTCCTAGGGAACAAAGCCATAATTAATTATGGCAAATTATCACTGACGATCAGGGGGGTCCCTGTCCCAGAATCATGCACTTCGTTCGACGGGTCGTCCTCTGTAAAACTTGTAATATCTAAGCGTCAAGAGGGCGCTACTTATATTCAGATTATCGATGCAAACATCAACACAGACAATCAAGATTTTCTTATCGGATTTCAGTGGGATAAGAAATCTTTTCCAGAAAATTTTGAAACTAATGTCATTGATTTCGAATTGAATGCTCTCGAGGAGATTGATTTTTCTGATTGTCATTTTATTAATGGAATGTCGTCACTTGATATTGATATTACGAAGCAGACAATAAACGATCTGGTCCCATTCTCACAATGTTTTGAAAATTTATGTTATGATTTGAACTCTGATAATCTCAATTGTATTGATCGGAATAATGAAAATATCGCGTCTAAATATTTTATTTCTGACATCGTGATTAATAAACAATTTGAAATGAGGAATGAGGAAATTCCATCCATTGAAATGGTTTGTGGAAATATAATTAGCGAAAAAGAATTAGAAGTAAATAGTATCGAGCAATTTAAATTATTGAATGAATTAGATATGATTCACGAAGCGTGCCAATTAAAAGCCTCTAACTTTGATAGTTTTTTAGAGGGTTTTCGCTCGTTAGCGTCTAAACTTACGAATTTGAGTGATTCTGGACGGGATGCTTTTGTACAAATGATGTCCAAATTTAAAAAGCTTTTTTCTCCGAAATCGACTAGTGCTGATACACTTCACTATAAATTAAATATAAAACCTCACAAGACATTTGTTAGAAAAACCTATCCGGTACCCCTGGCTCATCGAGAAGACGCTCGCTACATAAATGAAATAATAGAATCCGATCACGAATCGCCACCTTTGATCAATGAATTATTGCAAAAATTGCATGGCACTACGTATATGTCAACAACTGATCTTGCAACGGGCTACTGGCAGATACCGTTGCACGAGAGTTGTCGAAAATATACGGCCTTCTTGCATAACTCAAAAATGCATCACTTCTGTCGAATTCCATTTTGATTAAAGACGGCCGGTTCTGTATTTATTCGAGCTTTGAATTGCGCAATCGGTAATCAGTTTGATGACGTTTTAACAATCTATATAGATGATTTTTTAGTAGCAACACTGGGTCTATTTGCGATCATTTGAGAAGCTTAGAATGCGTATTTAGGGTTCTACAAGATACAAATTTTACCCTCAAATTAGAGAAATCGGTATTTTGCAAAAAAAGAGGTTAAATTTCTTGGGTAAATGAACTCTCAACGACTGGAATTAGACCACTAACTTATAAACTTGAGATAATTCTCAATTTTCAAAAACCCCAAAATCGACGAGAATTGCAACAATTTATAGGGATTTGTACCTATTATCGGCAATTCACAGCGCGTCATTCTAATTTATTGGAACCATTTAGAAATATTCTGAAAGACAAGAATCCTTGGGTTTGGACAGAAGTTCACGACAGAGCTTTCGAAAATATGAAGACCGCGTTCGTCAACTTTGTAGAGTTGAGTCACTATATACCGGGTGTACCTTATAAGCTCCAAACGGATGCATCTGATCTGGGCATTAGTGGGTTACTTTACCAATACGATTCAGATGGTTATCATCGAATTATTTCCCTGGTAAGTCGATGCTTGAACTTGGCTGAATTGAATTACACAACAACTGAGAAGGAACTTCTGGCAATTGTTTATTCGATTATTAAGCTTCGGACCTACTTGATAGGAACCAAATTCGAGATCATAACGGACCATAAAGGGTTAACCTTTCCCAACACAACAGCTTATCGGAACGCGAGACTAATTCGCTGGAGCATAGTACTGCAGCAGTATGATTTTGAGGTATCCTTTTGTAAAGGAAACGACAATATCGTCGCTGATTTTTTTAGCCAGAATCCCGTTGGAAAATTTGAATCTGTGCATCCAAATATTTTATCGATTGACGTTTTAGATTTTGGAATCGATTCCGAAGTGATAGCTTATAGATGCGAGGGATTAGATTTGGGAGAAGAATGGCGTGAATCACTAAATAATTTATCTGAAATACAAAAAAGGGTTGAATCTTGTAAAACAATTCTAGAAAGATTACAGACAGTTCAAAACTTGGAATTCTATATTATTAAAGAGAATATCTTATTTCGGAAAGATAAGAATTTGAACTTATGGCAGGTCGTGATTCCTTTCGAGATAAAGAGAATGCTTATGGATTGCGTACATTCGAAATTAGGACACCCCGGTGTTTACAAGACCACCATGTATTTAAGAGAATACTATTATTGGAAAGGCATGAATCGCGATGTCAAACAAATGGTTTTAGCATGTGACTTATGTCAGCGCGTAAAGAACATTAATATCAATATGGAATGTCCATATAAAATGGTACAATCATCGGAACCCTGCGATTTAGTTTGTGTTGATTTTTATGGACCCCTTCCAAGATCTGTCGGGGATCTGCAGTACATATTTGTAGTGTTCGATGTCTTTTCGAAATACGTAAAGTTATACCCGATTAAAGAAGAAACTACTGAGATTGTTATAAAACAAATGTTTGATTCCTATATTCCGGAAATGGGGAAACCGAAGAGGGTAGTAGCCGATCACGGATCTCAATTTACTTCACCGAAGTGGGGCGATCGGCTCCGTTAGGCCGGTATTCAAGCAATTGTTTCGCCTATAAGGCACCCTAAGAGTAATCCGGTGGAAAGGGTAATGCGTGAATTAGGGCGATTATTTCGGACGTTGTGTTCAGATAAACATACTCGACGGAGCAAATGTATCGGCGATATTGAATTTTTCTTGAATGTTATGACACACTTCAGCACTGGCTTTTCTCCTTTTGAATTACACTTTGGCGGTAAACCAACGGATTCAATCCAAAGTATTGTTAATTTTCCGGAAATGCAAGAGATGCTAATATTGTGTTGACACGTGAAAGGTATCATAAGAATTTTATGAGACGGGCCAAAGCTCAAAAAACGTCATCCAAAATTGTTCTGAAAAAGGGCGACTGGGTTCTTCTCCACATTCCCAAGCAATCGGATGCTTTAAAGAAAGTGACAAGAAAATTTGTCATATATTTTACGGCCCCTATATTACCACTACGGACTTTGGCAATAATTCTTATGAATTGAGCGATGTTGAAGATTCTACTCGAACGATAGGTGTGCATAATCAGGCCAATATACGAAAATATGATAGACCTTTAGAGTTCTGGGTTTATTAGATTGTTGTGTGCATTTCCATGAATTTCAGTATATTTACAAGTTGCTATTGCGATCAGATAATTGACGAAAACGCGGAAATATTTGAAAGTTGTGAATAGTACAGGAATTGAAAGTACAACGATCATTTGTAAACAATGCGAGTGTGAATTATGTATAAATATATCCAGATAAATCTAAGTTCTAAAAAATATTAATCTTTAGGTGTATTGCAATAATTGTTATGACTGGCGTTATGCAATGATGTATGACCTTTGTATGATGTGAAGAGTATGAGTGCTTATGACGTTATTTCATGTACGCCCTAACCAAGGGGGATAATAAGGCATGCGAATTATTTAAATTTCCCCGCGAGAAAAAATGTCGCTATATCTCAATTTAATTGACGAAAGAGAGCCTATCACCGAAAGCCTTTAATGACCTATGTAATGACGGGAGTGGGGTGTGAGCAATTGCGCGGTACCGAGGAATAAGACGTTCGGATGATTATTCATTCGATCGTCTACTTTTGGGTCATCGTGATCAAATCCACTCCACGCTCTACGTCCTTCGAGAGATTCGGAGAAGGTATTTATTTTAGAAGTTTTATTTTAGACAGTGGTAATTTTGCAAAAGTTTAATTCTTTAGATCAACCGTTCTAAACTATTTTGGTCATCGTTTGTTTGTTAATCTAGTGTGGTGTTTTGTTGACGAGCCATTTTTATAACACTAAGCAAAAGTAATCCGGGAAATGAGCGAATTTGATGATTCTTGGACGCTATCGCCTATTCTAATCTGAGGCACATCCAGATACTGCGAATTTCCTGGATCATAAATAATTTGATCTTTTTTATTAACTTATGCTCGATTTGTGCTCGCTATGTGAATTATATATTTATTTAAATTTAATCTCTCGATTTTTATTTATCGTGCGAATTTTATATTTCTTTAATTCGATTATTTAAAAATTTATTACGGTACGATTCTTATAATTTTATATTTATATTTGCGTAATATTAACCGATAAATCTGATTTGTGATGAGAGTGTATGTATGATATGACTTTGAGGTGAACTGGTTGCTGGAAATGCCAATACTCCTTAAACTTGCTTGAAATTTTATAAATTTAATTTATTTTAGCTATTCCTAACGTGATTTAATTGGAATCTCCTAATTTGAACTTTGATTTGACGTTCAATATTATTTTAAGATATGATTGATGTTTTCAGTATTTTCACATTCTAATCGAAATCAATCTAAAGTCTAAATTTGTAAAAATTTTGAAATTAAATGTTCAATTAATTTTCTCAATTAAACTTATTGCTACAGTAGAAATGAAAAAAATAGAACTAAATATATTTTAATAAAAATTATCGAACATTTCATCTTAAAATTAAACGATATATACCTTGATTTCAAAAAAATTACTGTAGAAAAAATAAAAAATTAAATAAGAACTATGGATTTTAATAAAAGATATCGAAAATTTTATCTTGAAGTGAAACTATACCTTTATTTTTAAAAATTCTGTCGTAGAAATATAGAAACTTAAATAAGGACAATGTATTTTAATAAAAAATATCGAGCATTTTATCGTGAAATGAAACGATACCTTTATTTCAAAAAAGTTATTGTAGAAATATAACAAATTGAATAAGAAATATGTATTTTGATGAAACATATCGAACATTTTATCTTAAACGAAACTATACCTTTATTCGAAAAAAATTATTTCGTAGAAATATAAAAAATTAAGTAACAAAAATGTATTTTATTGAAAAATATCAAACATTTTCCCTTAAACTGAAACGATATCTTCATCTCAAAAAATTTTTGTCTAGAAATATGAAAAGTTTAATAAAAACTATGTGTTTTCATAAAAAATATGGAACAGTTTATCTTAAACTAAAATGGTTACTTTTTTTTCTTAATTCTTCCGTACATTATTTGTTATTATTTTAGGGTTACTGTTGTTAATAAATTACTTATTTATACCAACGTATGACATTGTTTTTATTTTAATTTCCTTTTCTATTAAATTAATTCTTTATCCCAATATAAAATTAGAATGTCTGTTATTTAATTTAAATTTCGAATTAAATTTTATATTACATAACAGTAGTTTAATCAGTTTTGCACTATTTTTTTGTAATAACAATATGTAATAAAACAAATGTTTTGTTTCTGCATGCTTATTTTCAAACTCATTTTGTGCAAACAAACTTTATATAATTATGATAAACAGATTTCGATAATAAAATTTGGTATAATTATATGTTCAATTTTGTTTTTTGAGTTAAAAAATCATTTAAATTAACTTTATCCACGTTACGATTCAATCCTTTCATATTTCCCGCAGCTAGAAAAAAAGATTTTAACGATTTTTTTATCTTAAGTTGAATTGATGAAGACTTACAATTTAAACTTTAAAAAAATTTTTAATTTAAAATTGAATTAATTCTAGGCCCTATTCTTAGGCACATGGTTTTGATTTCAATTTCTTTTGATCAAAAAATATCTTAAGGTAAATTGATTAAGATGTACAATTTCAATTTCAAAAGCAATCTTGAATTTAAAATTGAATTAATTCGAGGCCCTATTCTGAGGGCTAGGCTTTGAATTCAATTTCTTATTATTCAAAAATATCTAAAGGTAAATTGAATAATATTTACAATTTCAAAGGAATTTTTGAATTTAAAATTGAATTAATTCGAGGACCGATTCTGAGGCCCAGGTTTTTCATTCAATTTCTTTTTATTCAAAAACATCGTAAGGTAAATTGATTAAGATTTACAATTTCAATTTCAATTTCAAAAGAATTTTTGAATTTAAAATTTAAAAATTCGAGTCCCTATTCTGAGGTCCAGGGGTTTAATTCAATTTCTTTTTCTTAAAAAATATCTTAAGGTAAATTGATTAAGATTTACAATTGCAATTAAAAAAAAAACATCTGAAATCTTCTTTATTCATAATGTGTCCCCTAAGGGTTTACATTACTTCCATTTCCTACAATACTTCCGTCTACATATTTTATAAAATCTTATCCTTACTATTTACAGTTATTTACACATATTTACAGAAAATCTTATATCTAGAAACTTTATTTTTTATTTTTGACGATAGCGCAATTTGGGACGTGTGAGCGAACGAGTGAGCGAGTGATCGAAAACGAGAGTGCGAGAGAGAGAACGATAACGCAAACGCATCTTAATCAACTTATGAAATTACAAAACCATTACTTACAAATCTTTACCTCCATTTTGCCATTTTGCCACTTTTTTACATCCTTCCATTGACCTTTCCCCTCTTCCTGCTCTTTTGACTTTTGATTCCTTTTTATCCTTATTGTTATTACACATTTCTCCCTCTGCTGTCACTATTAAGGGAAACTGATCCGAATCTATATATTCCCCTACCTCTAGTTTCTTAACCTTCTCTCTTACCTCGTCCTCCACTACCACATAATTAATTACCGTTCCCCTTTTTCCTCCTAAACGTGTATATTCCCTTTCCTCAGCCCCCTCTATACTTCCGTTTAGGATAAACCATCCCACCTTCCCTAGGCACTTTAAAAATTTCCTTTCCTCCCCATTCAGTATCTTGTCTTTGGATTTCCTTCCTCGCTCTCCACCCCATTCCCTTCCTCCTCTATCTCCTGTTATTGCATTAAAATTTCCTCCTATTATAAGCCTAATCTCTTGCTTCTTTTCTTCCATCAGTCCTCTCATCTCCTCTGATCTCTCCTGCAATCTCCGTTCACGTAGATTCCCACTATCTTCCACCTCTCTCCTCCCATATTTATCTCTTCTACTAATAATCCTTCTTGGTATCCTTTCATCTCCATTTTATCCTTCTCTGTTATAAATTCGTTCCTTGCTCCCTTCACCATTCCTACCATTGCTCTGCCTTTTTTCTTCTTCCTCTTTGCATTTCGAACTTGCCATGTGTAACCTCTTGGTAATCTTCCCCTTAATCTTTCCCATCCCTTTTAATCTAGCCACGTCTTCATCATTACTACTACATTCCATTGTGTCAAATTTTTCGCGAACTCCCTATCCTTTCTTTCTAAGCCTGCTATATTCCAGTAGTATATCCTCAAATCTTCCTTACTTTCTTTTCTCGTCTCTTCTTGTATCCTACCATTTTTTATTTTTTTATCCCCGATCTTTTCTCTCCTAGTTTCCCGATACCTCATTTTTTACTAACTCTTCCCTGTCCGCATCCAAATTCCACCATACACCTTCTATCTGTATTCTCTTATACTTGACCCATGTTCTTCTTCCCTTTTTTCTTTCTCCCTTTCGCTATTTTTCTTAACTTATACTGCATATTCCACACTACCCATGTCAAATCATCCTCTATTCTCTCCGAGTTTCCAGATAACATCTTCTTCTTTGTCATTACTTCCCTCTTATGTTCCCATTTTTTTTTAGTTTCACCCGTACCATTCTCTTCCCTCTTCGCTCTTCCCTCCCTACACTTCGTACTTCCTCTATATCTACTTTAGCATCAATCCTTTTTAGTACTACTTCTACTCCTTCCATCAGCTCCTTCCCCTCTAATCCTAGACCCTTTATCACTATGTTTCTTTTTCTTTCTTCTCTCTCTTTCTTTTCTATTCTTTGTTCTATTTTGCTCAGCCTTTCCTTCTCCTTATTCCCACTCTCCCCTACTCTAAACTTACGGTTTGAGCTTTCTATTTGTTTAGTCTACCTTCCAGTTCCTCCATTTTTTTATTTAGCTCGTCCTTCTTTTCTAGTTTTTCTGCAGCGTCTGCATCCTCTTCTCTATCTTTTCCCTAACCTCTTCCCATTTCCTCATTTATTTCCTCAGCTCTGCCATTTCCTGCCTAATTTCTTTCCTTATTTCCTCTACCCTTTTCTCCTGCTTTTCCTCATATATCCCCATTCCTTTCATTATCATTTCACGCATGCCATCTAACTGTACATTTTCTTTTTGACCTTTATGTTCAACTTTTTCTTCGTCTTTCCCCTTGTCTTTCTCCTATTGAACCAAAACTCTCCGCCCTTTATCTCTCCCTTTCTACAGTTGTTCTGTGCTCTCCTCTCTTTTTTTCTCAAGTTTCGGCGTACAGAATACTTCCTCGTCCGAACCCCTTTCTTCTTTGCTATCGCTGTCCCCGTTACACATCAAGCCGATTCGAAGTAACCTCTGTCCATAACCACATACGTAATTATGATTTTGTTTAAATTTCGTTAGTTCTCTTCAGGGTATTCATCATACGATACTTAAGAAAATCCTAACGACTGCCTTCACTACAAGACTCAGAATGAGTTTGAAGAGTTCTCTGAGCTCAGCAAGCAAGATCAGGGCCCTGTAACATTTCACTTTTGCCCAGTAGTTTCCTTTTCTCGGATCGCGTCACATATACGTCCCACGAGAAAAAATTGACGTGTAATTCTCCGTGGAAAACTATGTAGGACTCCACGTGGATTAAAGAATTCCACAAGGGGTTATATGTGGATTTTCACGTGAAATTCGGCTGGTAAAATTTAAAAAGTCACGTTAAAATTCCACGTGGAAGTCTACGTGGAACTCTACGCAGGAATCCGAGTGAATTACACTAGGTTACAAGATTTTTTTTCAGCATCAATTGATTGGACATTTCAGTATATTTTGTTCCGCAGAATATGAAGAGGTTTGAAAAGTGAAAACCACCCATTTTTCAGCTGTTACTGAAACCTTGTATCAAGCAAAACGAAAATGCTAAAGTTTGCATCTACTATGACCCTATTTTTTCGAAAATGACCTTATATTTTATCAAATTTTGTAGCTTAGTAGTAAAATTTTGTTAAACTAAAAAAAGTTTTGTAACACTAGGCAATAAGATCTTATTGATCAGCAATTGATGAGACATTTCAATATATTTTTTCCGTAGAATCCGAACTTGTTTAATGTTCCACTATGAACTCCACGTGGAATTCCACGTGAAACTTCCCGTCCAATCCAACGTAGAATTTTCACGCGTACTATTTCAATTTACCATGCGAATTTCACAGTAATTCCACGTAGAACTGCAGAATGTACAGCAATAATAATGGTGCATAAGCACTTCGAAACGTTTCTATTTTTCGAATCGACGCAATGGACGCGCATGCGCACTTCAGGAATAACTTTGAACATCGGCAGGATAACCCTTAAATGGCACACCTCAAAATAAGTGCATTACTGGCACAAGGGGCGTTTGTCACCCCACGTGTTTAAACGTGTATTGTGAAGCCTGCACTGCATATTTTTTAACAACAATTTTATATAATATAGTTTGAATATTTTTTTTTAAGTCCAACTAGTTTTATAACAATTTTTCAAATGCAAGATAATTTTAAAAAATTTTGGAAAAAAACTCGAAAAAAGGAGTTTTTTTTCTATAAAAATTCATAACTCGCGTAATTTTCAATATCTTTAGCTTAAAATTTATTGGCATACTCATGAAATACTATGATTTCAGAAAAAAATTACTGCAATATGGTACCTTTCAAAAAAGGTATTTATTTCCAGAAATGAAAACGTAGTTTTTTGGTAATAATGAGCACTATATTTGTTCATATATAAACTAATGTTTATTTATAAAAATGCAATTACAAAATGTTTGAAAAGTCAAAAATAGGTGAAAGTAAAAAATACACGAAGAATAACTCAGAACTAAACAATTTAGAAGGCAACAATTTTAATTTTCGGACACTTTTTGAGACACTACTGGCACAAGGGGTGTTCGATACCCCACGCTTTTGACAAGTCAACTTTGGATGGCTGCCGATTGAAGACTAACGCTTGGCGGTTTACGCCAACATACTTTTCTGTTAGTTAGTGATCCCAATTAATGTCAGATGACGTCACATACCCAATTTTTTTGAATTTAGTATACTTAATTGGAGCGCAAACTTTTCTTGGGGTGTAATACACCCCAGGTGTCATTTAAGGGATAACCTATACTCAAGAAACGTGGCAACAAATTATTTGTAAAATGGCTAGGTTTTGATAATTCGCACAATAGTTGGACAGATAAGTCAAGTAGATAAAATAATGTATTAATATTAAGGTTTCTATGAACACATTTGAATATTTCTGGTAAAGTAACCTGTATTTTAATAAGCATGCTGAAACCTTATATATTACTAAAGAAAATGTCAACACTCTGCAAACACTCTGCAATTTAAAAGTAATCATTTAAAAAAAAAATTAAATGTACCAGATTAGAAAATACGAGTTTTTTCGAAGCTTTTTTTTGCAAATTTTGCAAAGGACCCCGCACCAAATACAAGCGAAAAAAGGTCCCAGTGGAAATTTCAAAGTTTTTAATATTTTTTAGTTTATGCTCTCCCGATCAAAAAATCCTTATGGCAAAAACTAAAATTATGAACAGTTTTTGCGTTACGACGATTTATAAGTCTGATTTGGGTACTTGAAAACAAGCATGTGAAGCAGATAGAGGATGTTTGGTGTACTTGACAATTTTCGATTATAGGCGAAAGGAATAAATAGCGTACTTTGCAGAAGGGAAACTGTCGGGTCTAGAAATACAATTTTTTCAAAGATAAAGATCAATTCCTCCGTATTCTCACTTGCGGGGGACAGTATATGTGTAGCGGGTGTGAATTTTTATGTAGCGGGCGTAAAGTTTTATGTAGCGGGCATAAACTTTCATGTGTAGCGGGCGTAAAGTTTTTGTTGGCCCGGCGACGGAGTGCGCATGAGCAAACGTCACTGGGCTGCAAGCCGCCACTTTACGCCTGCTTTGTGTGCATGCAATGGCGCGTTTTCAAGGGGGGTCGGACAAAAAAGAATTACATGGACGTACAATGCGATGTACTCGTATTGGAACTAATAAGCCCTAAGCTTTCTGGCGATGCGCTAAGCGTTTAGGCAACGCGCAAAGCGTTCATATAATTGCATGTTAACAAGCTTCAAACGCGAAATTCGATTTCCATTATGAAGAGGCGTTTGGTTGCCTGAGTCGTTGATAAATATAGCTAATTCACAAACGCTTGACAAACGCTACTTTCGTTTTAAAAATTGCATCCTAAGTTCGTCGCAAAGCGCTAGAGTTGAATGGCCAGACAAAATAATCTATAGCCAGCGTTGCAATTTGGCACTGATCAACCAGTTTATGTCAAGCACTATTAAGCACCTTTTACAGAATGCTCCTTTTGTGCCAACGCTTCTATCCTACATTCAACGCTAAGCGTTTAATAAAAGCACTCAGACAACATAAAAAGCTCCCAGCGTTGCGTTTTGGCTTTGATTCGCCAGTTTTCATCAGGCAGTCTAAAACACCTTATATGAAATATAAGACAAAAAAATCAACTCCCAGCTTTGCTGTTTGGCTGGGATTAGCCAGTTCTAGTCCGCAATAATTATTTGATTATGAAAACATCACCGCGTGGGGTTGATTTTGTGATCTACGTACATACTTACCATTTACGCTTAGCGTTGAAGTTAGAGTCGGATCGTTGGAACGAGATAAGCATTGCTTATAAAGTGTTTTAGACAGCTTGACTTAAACTACCGAATCAAAGTCAAACAGCAACTCTGAGAGTTAATTTTGTTGTCTGGATGCTTTCTGAAACGCTTAGCGTTGAAGGTATGATGGAAGCGTTGGCGCAAAAGCATAAACTAAAAAATATCAAAAAATTTGAAAATTCCACCGGGACCTTTTTTCCATGTATTTGGTGTGGGGTCCTTTTTGTGTATACATATGTGATTCTACACTTTGCACATCCACTGATTTTACATCATACGTTATTTCTTGAAATATGACTGGATATTTTCGTTTTCCTTTCGCATTTCCATCTTGATCATTTTCATATAATGCTACTACAAAATCTCTATATGATGCAGTAAAATGGATAATAAAACTTTCACAATTGATGCTTTGCTGCTTCTCTTTTCCATTAAAATATAATGAAATAAGTTTAAAATGGCTATGTAACAGTTTCCAACAATGATTTGCTTTGTGTACGATGAATTTAGGTTATTTGCTGTATAATGTAGCATTTATTTCGATAAGTATATGACATGATGATGATGTTGCTTGCATGAATGGCTTTTAAACACTGAGTTTTCAATTGAAGTTTTACTCCACGTATTGCCTATTTACAAATTCAATTTGATTTTACACACCACTCAAATACAACATATAGAGATCTTTTCCTTCACACGTTTTCATGGTTGCGTGAAGAAAAGCTTCATCCTGTTAAAACAATGTAACCATCCTCTTGGGCAGAAAGACTGAAAATTTGTTATCCACAATTGCGAAGAACCTCAATCCGTACCTAGTCGACGCTCTCTCGATGCCATTAATTTTATATTTTTTGTTCAACTCCAGATTAGTAAGCCTCTTTGTTGGAAGGAAATGTTAAACTTCGATACCTACTTGGTTTAATTTATCGCAATCCATTTTTCACTGTTTGATATTTTCAATAGATAAACTTTTCAGCTTCCTTATCAGATTCTGAATATCTGATGACTGTTTTGTTGGAACCTCAAATATTTAGTTCTTACCATAGTATTATTTAGTATATTCATAGGGTTCTTTGATATGTTGGCAACGTTGTGAAGTCTTTTCTATAGGACGTTAAAATTATAATTTAAGAAATAATTGAATGGCTACTACTGGTGAAACAGGAGGTTAGATTAAATATTATTAATTTTTTATAATAAAGTAAGGTTCAAAGTTTTGGAATTTTAATAATTCGATTATTGATACACTAATAATGTTATTAATGCATATTTCGTTATGCAATATTTTATTTAAGTTAATTTAATTCTTGATAAATGATACGAAATTGCTTCAAGTGGCCACAAATGGTACATCTACTCTATTCTTTGTTAAAAAGTACATTTCTGTTCAGCATTCACTCTCTTTAATTGAAGGATACAATTTACTGCAAATTTGTTGTTGTTGTCGTTAACAATTTTATTCTTTTTACCGAAAATTTAAATTTTTCAAATTGTTTTTCTTAAATAACTGATAAGTCATTGTTTGTTGAAAATTAGAATTTTTATACAAAATAGTATTTTTGCTGAGAGAAGCTTCTAAGTTTTCATTTCAAGTTGAATATTTAGTATTTGCATTTATAAAATAATTTGTGTTCCATATTTCTTCATTCATCAAATTTTTATTGATCTGAACACTGATAATTTCTAAATAAAAAAAGACAGATAATTAGTACTTTTTCAGATCATATGTAATATAAAAACTTAAATCTGAAGTTCAAATAAATCCCAAGAATGATATTATTTGATATTATGTATTGAACTGTAAAGCATGTGACACAGCGCCCCCTGGTGAAATATATATTGTGCAGTGAGCGTTCGCAACGCAGAAACTCTTGTCCTCCTAACGCATCAGCTCGCGTGTAGCTGTTTGATGCTGCCTGACGGTGAATACCTATATGTGAGAACGAGTAGACGGCCGCCAGTCGTGAGCTCCAACACGATTCTCACATCGGTTCTCATCTGCTCGCCTAAACGTTTTCCACGCGTTCACGTGGTCCTCTCGAATACAGCAATACCTAGTTTTTGGGTAGCCACGACCATTCAATCTCTGCTCACCACACGACTTTTCCTACCTTGGGTAGCTCCTCGGGTAGCTCGCAATCCCTGCAATTGATTGAAAGGAAATAACAGTTGCTGTCCTTTTTGATTTTTCTAAGGCGTTTGATACAATTAACCATAATCTATAATTGACTAGGCTCAAATCGCTTCACCTTCCAAATACGTTTGTTAAATGGTTCGAATCTTGTCTTAGTAATCGTTCTGAAAGAGCACAAATTAGCAGTGGTGAGCGGTCTGATTGTGGGGAGGTTGAGAGTGGTGTCCCTGAGGGATCCAAACTTGCAACCACTCTATTTAATATTTATACTTTTAAACTTGGTAAAGAACTTCGAAATTGCAACTATCACAAATATGGTGAGGATTTTAAGCCTTACATCTCCAGGCCTATTGCCACTCTTAAGAGCCTACATCAAAAGGTATAGGCGAATATCGATCTGGTGGTGCAGTGGGCCTTAAAAAGTGGCCTCACTGTTATCTCTGCTAAAACCCTACCTCCTCTCTCGATAGGTGAACGTATCATCCCCTTTGTGGAAGTTGTAAAAGATTTAGGCTGTATTCTTAATCGCTCTCTTACTTGGAATGAACAAAGTGCCGATATTTCGAGCTTAACAGGAATAAAGAATCACTCCCTATTCCAAAGCGTATCATCCTTGTAAAAAACCTCATCTTTCCTTTCTTTGGATACGGCTGTGTGGTATATGGCGATATTACTGATGCGCTGAATGCCAAGCTTGAGCGTACGCTTAATGCTTGCATTCGGTTTATCTATAACATCCCCAAAAGTGAACATATTACTCAGTATCGAGGAAGAGCAGGACTTCTTAACGCCGCCAAAAGAAGACAATTTTTTAAGGGTAATTTGCTTTATAGCCTATTTAGTAATGAAGCTTCTCACTATCTTTTTAACCTCTTCCATTTTATTGACAAAGATTAACCGACACATTCCAAAGTCTGTCTAAGGTAAACAGTTCTAATAAATCAGGCGCACTGCAAGTGTAAAATGCAAAGGTCTTTTATTATTCGAGGTGCTCGTCTCTGGAACAAACTAACTACAACAATTAGAAATGCACCTTTAAAATATCACTTTAGAGAACTCCTTTTTGGTCAAATCGATCTCCGTCACATTTTTATTGTAATATGTATCACCTTTTCCTTATAGGACTATTTAGCCCTAGAAACTTTAGATAAATAAGTACAAAGACATTGCTCCGCCTACGAGATTTCTGTGCCTGAGAGGCATACTAGGATACGGTTTCACCAGGAAGCATCGCGACTTTGGGTAATCCCTGATGGTAGTATATGAAATCGTGCCAACACAATGATATTTTTGATTAGTTTTAACCAACATTTCTGTATCAAGCAAATGGAAAATATCAGTGTTTTTTCCATTATATATCAACTATTTATAACTTTTTCACCTGGGTTCTTATCACACTGCTTTAAAAGAATATTTTCCGCGTTTTGCACGTCTAACGCGAAAGTTCGCAAGGCCGGTTTGTATCCATCGAATTCAGAATTACTGGATAATGCGCTTTGATGGTACATAATCACATTGCCTGCGTCAGGGGCTGGCTAACCTTCGCGTCCGACGTGGAAAACGCGAATAATCTCGTCTTAAAGGAGTGTAATAAGAAGCTTTTCGTGCGCGGAGTTATCGTAAAATTCAGAAGAGCCGCGAAGGAATCGATTGACGGGTATACCTTTAAAGACATTAAGGGTTTCTTTAAACGATTAAAAAAGCATTTTTCTAAGGGTCGCGATTTCAATTACTACCACCAAGAATTAGCGAGAGTCGCGATGATTCCTGATGAAATCGTATCCCGGTACGTCGCTCGAGTACAGAATCTCGTGCGCGGAGCAAAGTCTTGCCAATCGAAGGAAAACCGATAATTGCGTGCGCATTCAATGAAAATGAGGGGATGAACAGGTGCGATGAATGCAGAGATACACTCGATGCGCGGACGGATCGACGAAGATTCCTTTGCGCTTGGTATCGCAAGAGAAAGGTGCTTTTGGCAAAGACATACCTTCCAAAGTTACCAGCATCCAACGGCTGACAGATGGTAATCTAGGTGTGAGGAAAATAATCGAATAAATGTTTTAGGGAATGTCTAGGAGGATTTAATTAACAGCATAAATGAGTGAATATAGGTATTTAGCAGCGAATAATATTAAAAAGTACTTTCACCAAACTGTGTAACGTGACTTATGTAGTGCATAAGGAAACTGATTCTTATTTAAACTACTCTCACAAGGGAACTCAATAATCAATTTCTTGAAGCTCTAGCATAATATTGATTTTTTCACATTGATTCTAGTAAAGCGAATATCCGCCACTTTCAAACAAATAAAAATGAAGCTTAATGAGTGAAAATTGGACACTTGTACAGAACACCAGGAAAATAATTTTTCTTTAACCCATTCTCACATGAGAACTCAAAAATTAATTCTTTGAAGCTCTGAAATAATGCTGACTTGTTTCTCACTGCAGTTTCTAATTTATTTAAAATCAATTAAAGTGCAAATTTGGTTTGTAAGAGTTGAGGGTTACTTGGATTTTTAACCCGTTTTCGCACGGGAGCTCATCCAATAAATCATCGTACAGTCGAAGCTCCGAGCATGGCCGTTTTCGGGGCTGTAGGGGAGTATAATTCCTAGAAGCCATAAAACCCCACTCTAAGCGCGGTCCCTCTCGAGTGCGTGACGACGCTAAAGTGGTGGGGGTAGCGCTCGAGCGAGAAATCGGAGAAGCGGCCATGATCGAAGCTTGGACTGTATTTGCAAACCAATATTATGCACAAATTCATACTCGCGAAATAAAATTAAG
>CAKNWU010201443.1:0-10497 GCA_932072015.1 Andricus quercustozae | reverse complement strand
GAGTTAGATCACGTAAAAGGGACCTAATTTGTTTTTAATTCATAGTAATGACAAATTCTTGCTCTCTAATCTCCACCCTTGCAACTGAAAATAACAGGAAAGTCTTTACGAGCTGTAAAAGGAGCAACCTACCGCAATAATGTAGGCGTAGTAAAAAGTGTTGAGTTCTTGAGCTATGTACCCGGTTCCGGTTAAATGTATCAGAAGGAATGTGACCATCCTGGGTCAGAGGTCAATTGCCGGAGTTTTAACTTGGTCACATAAACCACGACTTGCAATTACTATCAGTTCGCGTGCTCGGAGGTGATGGGCCATAATGCTTCGCTGCACCGTTTTGGCACGGACCAATGGCGTAGATTGATTTTCGACCTTTGAACCTCATTCCACTTCTGCTCCTTCAGGGTACGTGAGATTGATCGAAATAATGTCAACCCTACAAATCTTTGACGGAAATCTGTATTTCGAGAGTATTAACCGGGGTAATTAGGGATCAAGCCTATTAGTCCGAAGAAAATTTTTTTTTATGGGATTTTACTGTATAATGGCGACCTGCCTACAGTGCCACACAAAAAAAAATCTTTTTTTGGGTCTGGAGGTCAGACCATGTTGACTATATGTTGTTTGGGTCGCTGAATCCGAATCCGAGGTCCAAAAACCCTAGCACGTCAGGGTTCTGACATAATCTTAAAAAAACCTCATACCAATTTTTTTTAGTCCGGGGGTCAGACCATGTTTATTATATGTTTTTGGGGTCGCTGAATCCGAATCTGAAGTCAAAAAAGCCCCAGCACGTCAGGGTTCTGACATAAACTCAAAAAAGAAATTCAAAAAAAAATTTGTATGAGTTTTTATGAACATGTTTCTGAACATGTTTATTATATGTTTTTGGGGTCGCTGAATCCGAATCCGAAGTAACAAAAGCCCCAGCACGTCAGGGTTCTGACATAAACTCAAAAAAGGAATTCAAAAAAAAAGTTGTATGAGTTTTTATGATGTTACGTCAGAACCCTGACGTGCTGGGGTTTTTTTGACCTCGGATTCGGATTCAGCGACCCAAAAAACATATAGTCGACATGGTCTGAACTCCAGACCCGAAAAAAGATTTTTTTTGTGTGGCTGTGTGATCAAGACCACAAAAAATAAAAAATTAATTAATTTAAATTTTTATTTATGAACACGTATAGTGCCTTAACTATTATATGAATTAAATTAATTGTTTTACATATAAATATTTTTGAAAGTATTCATATAAGTATTTTAAATAATGATTATCCAGTAGGGTGGTCCAATAACGGATTGGACATTTTTTTCGAACTTTTATGAATATCGCCCAAAAAATTTGTTCGAATCCACACAAGAACAATTCCATTTTTTGTTTAAAAAAAATGACATTCAGAGGTCCTGCAACCCCCATGAAAAACATGTATTTCCCATAAGAAAAAAAAAGACGTTTTTGTAAATTTTATTCAGAATCCTTAATACTGGCTGAATCGAGTTGAAACACAATATTTCTTTTCACAATTAGCCATATAATAGGAAAAAAATATTATTTTTTAAATATCACCCCCATAAGTCTGTCCTATAGGGTACGAAAAAAACCCCATAAATGAAAAAATATGTTTTGCCAGTTTTTGGCGCTAATTATGATTTTTTTGCATTTTTTACAAATAAAAATTGTTTCTAATACGTAAGTTACTACTTTATACTGATCATTGTTTAAACAATTTATTATTGTTTTTAGCAATTTTATCTTAGAATTGAGATAGAAAGTCGCGGTTTTTTCGAAAATTTTCCACTTTTTGTCAAATTTTTAATTAGTGAGAGGTTAGTTTATTAATGTTAACGAAAATAATTATTTAAACAGTTTAGAATTATTCTTAATAATATTATCTTTGAACAATGCTAGAAATTGCGGTTTTTCTCCAAAAATTTTAACATTTTGCCTGCTTTTCACTTAATAAGGTAATAATTAATGAAAATTAATAAAAAAGTTGTTTAAACAATTTATTATTGTTTATAAATATTTTCTAATAGACAAGTGCTAGAAAGTTGCGGTTTCTTCTGAAATGTTGAACTTTGCTGTGCATTTTTATTATTTTTTCTTTAAATTCTGCTGAATAAAAAAAATGGCCTTAAAATTGTCTAGATACTTTTTTAACAGTTTTGGATGTTTTGGACATGTTTAAAAATCTTTTTGTTTTAATTAATTTTTCTAAACATTGAGAAAAGAGCAAAAATAATTTACTTAAAGAAGCAAAATACTATTTAATAAATTATTCTTGTTGAGATTCACTTATGATTTGTTTATAATTTAGAATATAGTTATAAACAATGATCAATTGTTTAAATAGGATTGTTTGTTAAATTGCATTAATTATCACCTCACTGAGTGAAAAGTGGACAAAAAGTTTAAGAATTCAGAAAAAACCGCAACTTGTTAGCGCTTATCTAAGAGAAGACAGTTATAAACAATTATAAATTGTTTAAAGAAGTATGTTTGTTAACTTGCATTGTTTATTACTTTACTAATTAAAAAGTGGGTTAAAATGTAAAAATTTCAGAAGAAACCACAACTATCCAGCATTAATACAGAAGATAGTTACAAACAATAATAATTTGTTTAAATAATTATTTTTGCTAAATTGAATTAATTATTATCTCACCTTATGTGAAAAGTAGACAAACAGTTGTAAATTCCAGAAAAAACAGCAACTTTCTAGCATTACTCTAATTGAATATTATTATTAATAATAATAAATTGTTGAAACAAATAATTTTGTTCACTTTAATTAATTATTTAACTCACTCCAAGTGAAAAGTGAACAAAAAGGAGAAAATTCCAGAAAAAAACTGCAATTTTCTAGCATTATTCTAAGAGAATATTTTTAACAATAATCATAAATTGTTTAAAGAATAATTTTTGTCAACATTAATCTCGAATTTAAGTGTTCAGAAACTGTAAACAAATAAATATTTATTTCAAATTTTTATTTTGCATTGCAAATTATTAAATTGAATAATTAAATAATTAAATAATTAATTAATTAATAATAATAATACTCCTTTTTGTTTTTAAGAACCTTACCAAATTTTAGGAAACGATTTAATCATTTGAAAAGATATTTAGAACTTTTAGAATTTTGAATGAACTTTAAAAATAGTTTATAAATTTTCGGAAACCTTTTCAAGATTTATAATATTTTTAAGCTCTTCAAAACTACTGAACTTCTTAAAATATTTGAAACTGACTCAGACTGACTTAAAAAATCTGCATTTTGTTTGAAAAAAGTGTATTCATTTTAAATTTTAAATTGTTTTTTAATTTCTTTCAATAACTTTGAGAAATTTTAATTTTTTCTAAAATTTTTAAAAATATAAATATGCATAAATAGCTTAACCCATTTTTTTTATTTTCCCAGGAATCTTAAAAAAAATTGTATTTTCTTGAAATCTTTCAAAATTCTAAAAAGCATATGAAGATTATTTCAAAATCTTCATAGTTCTACATTTTGTTTTAAATGCTTTTAAACTTTTGAAATTATTTTTTAATTTTGTCAAATTTTCTAAATATTTTTTTTTAATTGTTCGAATCATTCCCAATTTTTTTTTAAATCCTACTAAATTAAAAAAATTTATTAAAAGGATACTTTAATTTCAAAAACAGGCAGAAATCATAGTTTCGCCAGAAATTTATCAATAAGCTGCGCTGAACAGGCAGTTTCGTTGTCGTGGTAAAGAACCCAGTGGTCACATTTCGAAAAAAAAAAGTTCCCTTCTTACGGCGATCCTCCCACTTTCGGAAGCACTCCTTAAAGTTTTATTTATTTTTATTTATTTATTTTTATTTTTTTTTATTTTCTCTACGTCTTGAAATTGTGTTTCTTTTAAAGGATATTTTAATTGGAGAAACAGCCATTAATCACAGGGAGACAGCTCAAGATAGTAAGGAGGCTGCTAAAGTGAATGAAGGCCATGTTTCGCCAGAAATTTCTGAATAAGCTGCGATGAATAGGCAGTTCCTCTGCGTCTTGACATCTTTTTTCTTTTAGAGAATACTTCAAGTTCGAAAACAGCCAGAAATCAGAGTTTCACCAGAAATTGCTGAATAAGCTGCGCTGAATAGGCAGGTCCTCTGCGTCTTGAAGTCTTTTTTCCAGGTCCGGAGTGTACAAGGGCTGCCGGATTTGTCTAAGGCCGTGTTTCACCTGAAATTACTGAATAAGCTGCGATGAATAGGCAATTCCTCTGCATCTTGAAATCGTTTTTCTTTTAGAGAATACTTCAATTTCGAAAACAGCCAAAAATCACACAGAGATAGGTGAGGACTGTACAAAGGCTTCCGGAGTTGTCTAAGGCCGTGTTTCACCAGAAATTGCTAAATAAGCTGCAATTGTAAATAAGTTTAAGTTTGTCTATGGAATCTTTTGTCTCACGAATTAGGCGATCGTGGAAGGTATAAATCGGGTGGAAAAGAGGCAAACGTATAAAATAGTAAAGGGAAAACGAAAGTTTAGTTTTCTTGACGGCAGGCAAGGAAAGTTTAAATTGGGTCGTTTATCATTGTCGCACTACATCTGGTCCATTAAATCAAATTAAAAACTTTAATGAACCCGAAAGAAAATCTAATATCACTCGTTTAATTTCTCCATAGAAGAGACCATAGTAAAAGAGAAAATTTCAGAAGGAATCCAAAGAAATAAACGTAATTGCTAGAGTTTACTGGGAATCCTTGTCGTTCCATCCCCTTTTATCTTCTTGTCCACCAACTTTTTTTAATCTACCTTTCTCTGACTTTCTCCGGGTCAAATGCAGTAGTTAGTCAGCTTAAAGGGTTGTAAGAGTGTTGATTTTATAGAGCAATGCAGACAAATTTAATAATTTTTTTCTTTTTATATAGATATTAAGGATTTTCAACAAATATGTATCCGAACCTACCCGAATCAATCCGAACCAATCCGAAAAAAGTTCTACATTTCGTTCAATCCGAATGGGTTAAAAATTAATCCGACTCAATTCGGTTCAATCCGAATTTCCAATCCGAACCAATCCGAAACAAATTTCCAATCCAATGTTCAATCCGAATTAGTCCGAATGAATCCGAGTTCGGAATGAATTGGATTCATTCGGATTGAAAATCGGTTTAGGTCAATCCGAGTTCGGATTCATTTGAATTGGAAATTTGGTTCGGATTGGTTTGGATTGGTTCGTATTGGTTCGGATTGGTTCGGATTGAGTCGGATTAATTTTTAACCGATTTCGATGGAACGAAATGTAGAACTTTTTTCAGATTGGTTCGGATTAACTCGGATGGGTTCCGATACAGAATCCGGAATGATTCTGATGACTTCGGATTCGTTAGGAATGAATTACTATCCGCAACTAATTCCGAATCATTCCGAATTATTCCGGAATCTTCATCCCAACCTACCCGAATCAATCCGAATCAATCCGAAAAAAGTTCTACATTTCGTTCGATCCAAATCGGTTAAAAATTAATCCTACTCAATACGGTTCAATCCGAACCAAATTTCCAATCCAAATGAATCCGAACTCTGATTGACTTAAACCGATTTTCAATGCGAATCAATGCGAACTCGGATTGACCTAAACCGATTTTCAATCCGAATGAATCGGTGTTCGGATTGAAAATCGGTTTAGGTCAATCCGAGTTCGGATTCATTTGGATTGGAAATTTGGTTCGGATCGAAAGTGCGGATTGAAAGTTCGGATTGAATCCGATTGAGTCGGATTAATTTTTAAACGATTTCAATCGAATGAAATGTAGAACTTTTTGCGGATTGGGACGGATTCACTCAGATTGGTTCGGATACACATTCCGGAAAGATTCTGATGACTTCGGATTGGTTAGGAATGAATTCTTATCCGAAATTCATTCCAAATTATTCCGGAATCTGTATTCGATCCTTCCCGAATCAATCCGAAAAATGTTCTATATTTCGTTCGACACAAATCGGTTCTGAATTAATCCGACCCTATCCGAGCTTCCAATCCGAACCAAATTTCCAATTCAAATGTATCCGAATCAATCCGAACTCGGATTGAACTAAACCGATTTTCAATACGAATTAATCCAAATAAATCCGAGTTCTGAATGAATTGGATTCATTCGGATTGAAAATCGGTATAGGTAAATCCGAGTTCGGATTCATTTGGATTCGAAATTTGGTTCGGATTGAAAGTTCGGATGGAAAGTTCGGATTGAATCGGATGGAGTCTGATTAGTATTTAACCGATTTTGATCGAACGAACTGTAGAACTTTTTTCTGATTGTTTCGGATACAGATTCCGGAATGATTCGGATGACTTCGGATTGTTTAGAAATGAATTCCTAACCGAAATTCATTCCGAATTATTCCGGAATCTGTATCCGAACCTACCCGAATCAATCCGAAAAATGTTCTATATTTCGTTCGACACAAATCGGTTTAAAATTAATCCGACCCAATCTGAACCAAATTTCCAATTCAAATGTATCCGAATCAATCCGAAATCGGATTGACCTAAACCGATTTTCAATACGAATGAATCCGAATGAATCCGCGTTCGGATTGAATTGGATTCATTCGGATTGAATTGGATTCATTCGGATTGAAAATCGGTTTAGGTCAATCCGATTTCGGATTCATTTGGATTCGAAATTTGGTTCGGATTGGTTCGGATTGAACGTTCGGATGGAAATTCCGGATTGGAGCTGATTAAGTCGGATTAATTTTCAACCGATTTTGATCGAACGAACTGTAGAACTTTTTTCGGATTTGTTCGGATACAGATTCCGGAATGATTTTGATGACTTCGGATTGTTTAGAAATGAATTTCTATCCGAAATTCATTCCGAATTATTCTGGAATCTGTATCCGAACCTACCCGAATCAATCCAACTCAAACCGAACTCGGATTAATTCGGATTGAAAATCGGTTTAGGTCAATCCGAGTTCGGATTCATTTGGATTCGAAATTTTGTTCGGATTGAGTCGGATTAATTTTTAACTGATTTTGATCGAACGAAATGTAGAACTTTTTTCGGATCGGTTCGGATTAAGTCGGATTGGCTCGGATACAGATTCCGGAATGATTCGGATGACTTCGGATTGGTTAGGAATGAATTCCTATCTGAAAGTCATTCCGAAACATTCCGAATTATTCCGGAATATGTATCTGAACCTACCCGAATAAATCCGAAAAAAGTTCTACGTTTCGTTCGATCCAAATCGGTTAGAAATTAATCCGGTTCAATCCAATCTTCCAATCTGCACCAATTGACCTAAACCGATTTTCAATCCGAGTGAATCCGAGTTCGGATTAAATTGTATTCATTCGGATTGAAAATCGGTTTAGGTCAGTCCGAGTTCGGATTAATTTGGATTGGAAATTTGGATCGGATTGGTTCGGATTGAATCGGATTGAATTGGATTAATTTTTAACCAATTTCGATCGAACGAAATGTAGAACTTTTTTCGGATTGTTTCGGATACAGATTCCGGAATGATGCGGATGATTGGTTAGGAATGAAACCACGGCAATGTGTATAAAAATCCACGAATTTCCAACCAAATAAATGAATTTTCAAACAAATAGTTGACTTTTCAGTAAAAAAAATTAATTTTCAAAAAAGGAAGAATTTTCAACAAAATAGAACTGAATCTTCAATAAAGAAATTAATCTTCGATCAAAGAAATTAATTTTTAACAAAATAAGTAGTGCAAATTTCTACTAAGTAGTAGACTTTTCAACCAAAAAAGATAAATTATTAACGAAAAATATAATAGTTGACATCTTAACTAAATGATTTTAATTTTAAACACAGGAACAGTTGAATTTAACCAAAAACTACGAATTTTTAACAAAATAGTTGAATCCTCAACCAAAAAAGATTATTTTTAAACAAAACAAAAATAAATTTTGTAACAAGGTAGTTCAACTTTCAAATAAATAGTTCATTTTTCAATTTAAAAAATTAATTTAAAACAAAAACGAATTTTCAACATAATAGTTCAATTTTCAACCAAAAAGATATATTTTTAATGAATGAAATGCATTTTTAACCAGGTACTTCAACTTTGAAACAAATAGTTGAATTTTCACTTTAAAAAATAAATTTTCGTGAAAAAAATAACTTTCAACCAAAATTAAATCTTCAATTACAAAAAAAAAGAATTTCTAAAAAAGTAGTTCAATTTTCAACCAAATAGTTTAATTTTTAAGCACATATTTGAATTTTTAAACAAATAGTTGAATTTTCAATTTAAAAAATAAACATACGAGAAAAAAAATAACTTTCAACCAGAGATAAATTTTCAATAAAAAAAAAGAATTTCTAAAAAAGTAGTTCAAATTTCAACCAAATAATTGAGTTTTCAACAAAAAACAGTTTTTTGAACTAAAAACTAAGAATTTTCAACAAAATAGTTGAATTTAAAACCAAAACATCAATTATTAACTAAAAAGATAAATTTTCAACCAAGAATATTAATTTTCTGGCAAAAAAGACGAATTTTCCACCAAGTTCAAGAATTTTTGAAAAAAATTTCCACCACAGAGATAACTTTTTAAATAAAATGATGAATCTTCAACCAAGAGAGTGAATTTTTTCACAAAAGATAAAATACGAATTTTAACCAAATAGATGAACTTTTAATCCAAAAATGAATTTTTGACAAATTGTTTCCACTTTCAACGAAATAGTAGAATTTTCACTTTAAACAATTAATTTTTAAACAAAAAAAAAGAATTTTTTAACCAAGTAGTTGAATTTTTAATTGAAAAAATGTATTTTCAAACAAAAAAATTCAACAAAATAGTTACATTTTAAACCAAAAAGATGAATTTTAACTAAGGAAATGCATTTTTAACATAAATAAATACATTTTTAACTAAATGGTTGAATTTTCAAACAAAAAAGCCTAAGGTTCAGCCAAAAGCAGTTAAGTTTTCCTGCAAAAAACTTTATTTTTAACAAAGAAAGATGACTTTTCTACTAAAAAATGAATTTTCAATAAAAAAAAAAGAATTTTCAACCAAAAATGTAATAATCGAAATTTCAGCAAAAAATATTTCAATTTTGAATCAAAAACAGTTGAGTTAGTCCAAAAACGAAAAATTATACGTAATAGTTTAATTTTCAATAAAAAAAAATTCAAATACAATATACGAATTTGCGACAATTTATTATTATTTTTCATAATATTCTCTTAGAAGTATGCTAGAAAATTGCAGTTTTTTTCTAAAATTTTCCACTTTTTGTCCAATTTTCAATTAAAATGAGATGAATAATTAATTAAAGTTAACATTAGTTGTTTCAACAATTTATTATTATTGTAAATAATATTTCATTTGAATAATGCTAGAGAGTTGCTGTCTTTTCTGAAATTTTCAACTATTTGTCTATTCTTCACTTGGAGTGAAGTATATAGTAATAATTAATTCAATTAAGCTAATATAATTATTTAAACAAATTATTATTGTTTAAAAATATCTTCTTCTTTATTAGTCTAGATAGTTGCGGTTTCTTCTGAAATTTTTAACTTTTTACCCACTTTTTAATTAGTAAAGTAATAAATAATTCTAGTTAAGAAACATAGTTGTTTAAATAATTTATTATTGTCAAGAAAAATAAACATTCAATATGATCCGAATAGAAAATTTGAAAAAATGTTCAAATATCTGTTTTATTTCAAAAAATATATTCACAAAAATGAAAGACATTGTTTAAAAAATGATTCTGTCTATTCTTTATTTATTAATTGTTCATGACTAAAAAGGCAAAACAATGTTAAACATTTCAGAAAAAACCCGCGACTTTCTAACACTTATCTAAGAGAAGATGGTTATAAACAATAATAAATTGTTTAAAGAACTATTTTCGTTATCTTGATTATTTATTACTTAACTAAGTAAAAAGTGGGTAAAAAGTTAAAAATTTCATAAAAAAATCGCAACTATCTGGCATTATTATATATAATAATAAACAGTAATAATTCGTTTCAACAATTATGCTTGCTAAATTTAATTAATTCTTATGTCACATCAAATAAAATATAGACAAAAAATTGAAAATTTCAGAAAAAACCACAACTTTCTACCAGTAAGCAAAGAGAATATTATTAAAAATGATAATAAATTGTTTAAACAATTATTTTTGTTAACTTCAATTAATTATTACTTGACTGTAATTGAAAAGTGTACAAAAAGTTCAAAATTTCAGAAAAGAAACCGCAACTATGTAGTATTAATATACAAGAAGATAGCTATAAGCAATGATAATTTGTTTAAACAATTATTTTTGCCTAATTGAATCGAATATTAACTCACTCCGAGTGAAAAGTGGACAAAAAGTTTGAAAGTTTTAGAAAAAACCGCAATTTTGTAGCATTATTCGAAGAGAATATAATTAAAAATAATAATAAATTGTTTAAAAATTATCTTTTGTTAACTTTAATCAACTCTTACCTAACTCTAATTGAAAATTGAACAAAAGTG
>CAKNWU010201428.1:0-17432 GCA_932072015.1 Andricus quercustozae | reverse complement strand
TTCGTGCTTCCTGACCATTTTAAGAAGAGGGTCTCGTCAAATTGCGACTATATGTGCTGTACCCAGAATAATCCTGTTGTGAAGACATTAAAGATTCAGTATTCCGTGACCACCTTGACGGCGTAAGATGTAAAGTCACGGAATAGAAGACTTAAGGTGCATGCTTTCGTTCATGTGCATAACCTTTCGTGTACCGATATCAAGGATTCTGAGCTCGTCCATCGTCCATGGAACCACCCTAAATGAATAGAGTACTACCGTGACGGTATGCATGTTCGTTGCAGATACTTTGTTCCTCGCCGACAGTTCGGAAAACCAAATCTCCCGGTTGAGACGCTTGTATCTGATTCGGATAATATCCTTTTTAGATGTCACGTCCTGAATGCGGCTCTATGGCACGCCCACGTATGTATAGGTTTCTCCAGCGCTGAGGTGTCGTGTAGCGCTTCTCTTGACGAGGTCAGGGTCTTCGGGGATGCCATTAAGATTTCCTCGCTTTAAATAAACCCTGGCGCATTTTCTAACTCAAACTCCATTCCAATCTCTTGAGTGAACTCTTTAATAATCTTCAGAGCTAGATGCAGTTGCTCTTTATTTTTAGCATAGATCTTGAGATCATCCATGTAAAATACGTGAGTGCCTTTATGCTTTAGATTTCCAGTATTTCCGTAGAAGTACCCTTAGGAATAGCGAAGTGCGAGAGATAGTGGCAATAATGTAAGGCAAAAGAGAAGAGGGCTAATGGTGTCACCAAGAAAGACACCTCTCTGAAAGGTGACGTTGTTAGTTGTCACACGATGTTTTCCAGATGAGATAGTAAATCTTGTTCTCCAAAGCAGCATCAATCTCCCTATGTACTTCACGATGTGTGGATGCACCTTTAAGCTTTCCAACAGACCAATGATAAGTCTATGGAAGGTTAAATCTAAAGCTTTCCGGTAATCAATCCAGGCCATCGATAGAAGACGCTGGTAGGATGCTGCGTCTTTGCAGACACATCTATCGATGAGCAGGTTCGCCCGACATCCTGTTACGCCTTTCTTTGAGCCACGTTGTTCGTACATTTCTCGCCACACAGGTCCGATTGGACGAACAATCCTATCATTTAGGATAGCTGTGAAGATCTTATACAGTGTGTTCAGACAAGTAAATGGCCTGTAATTCTTCGGGTCAGCTAAGTTGTCCATCTTTGGAAGGAGTAGTGTGCACCCTTCCATCAACCACTCCGGAATAAGCTCTTCCGATTTTAGATATGAGTCTTCCTTGAGTGGATGCTGGACTTCGTAGACTTCTCTCCAAAATGCTTCGACCTCCTCTGGTTTGGGCGGGTGGTCGACAGTAACTGGAGGATCTTGGAAGAGTCGAGATGAGTCAGAGAAAAACTGTTTATTTTCTCTAACCCACCTCTCCCTCCGCTCTAGACTTCTCCTAGCGTCACATATTGACGTATTCTGTCAACAATATGCTGTCTGATGGTCAGCAGCTTTGACTTGTTAGGTATGTGATAACGGATCCGCAGTTCGCGGGCGAACTGTCGAACCTTGGCGGTGAAATTCCTGCCAGATTTTATGTAGCCAATCACAAACTGAATGTGGGACGCGTACAGTCTTATCCAGTCTATCTTTGCGGTGTATTAATGCATTAGTCTTTTCATCTTATGATCAGCCGTTGGTTTTATTATTCGATTTACATCCACTAAAGCTCTTGCTGCATTATACACTCCACAATTGAATGAACAAATTTCGGATTCTTCGGAAAAATCTTCACGAATCTCGTCATACAGTTAAACCTGATCTTTGGGATTAAAAGAAACCTGGATGTTGATGTTTCTACGGGTTCTGAAGCATCGTTCTTCCTCTATTGGATGTCTGCGTGCGTTTGTTCTTAATGTAGCCTCTCTTTATTTGTTGCCGGCTTGTTCTGGCTGCGGTAGAGTAGGCGCTCAGCTTACATAGCCCCTTTTTCGGAGTTGTTCGGCATGGTTTCGCAGACGGCACCGCGAAAAGTGCGACAGCTCTGGGTGTTTCTCGCACCACAGAGCATGCAGTCGTGCCATGTAACCTTCTCGTTCAGGGGCCATACTGTTATCCTAGCACACTAGCAGGTCGTCATTGAGTTGATCCGTCCACCCAAAAGTATTAAGATTCCACCGGTTCATCGCATTGACTCCGTCTTGATTGGCTCCCCCAACTGTAGGGTATTCGAAGTTGTTGTACTACCCATTGTCGGGAGCCCTGCTCGTTCGATTGTTTTGAACCGCATTTACAACAACTGTTTGATGTTATCATTGTTGTTCCCACGACTAGCTAGGAAAAGTACTTTGTCCATCCTTGTAGAGCCCCGCATGCAAGGATAAGGCTGCATACTCTGAGAGGTCGCCCGGTATTCCAGTCACCGTTGGAAATGAATTTGTGTATGTATGCAACATGTATCCAAATCGCGATCGTATACACATGTCCGGGGGCTCTCGTGATGGGGGAAGTTCCCTAAAATAAGCTAGAAAGTTTCGCACAGTGACCACTGAGTGTAGTGGCGTATGTGTCGAGTAGTTCAGAATTTGAAAAGGTAAAAACGTTTTCTAAGCTTAAAGTCTCAACTGCCCTCAACGAATCGAAGTACCGAATAGTGAAGTGATCGATATGTAATATCTGTAATATTTAAATAAAAGAAATGCAAAAATGCTGTGTATTCGGGCCGCACCAAAGTGCATAAAAAATACTTCAAAACTTAAAGGCAAGAGATAAACTTTTGAAGTGCCGAGTGATCTTGTCGTCCGGACATAATGGGAATCGTGTGTCCCCGGCGTGAATTTTTTTGCTCAAAGGCACGCATTTGCGAATTTCATTTTTCGGTGAACGATATTATCAGAGAGAGAGTGTAAATTGTGATAGCGAATGGCGAATTATTCATCGTGCTCCGTTACAATTCCCTCGCTTGCCAAATGGTGCCAAGCCGACATAATTCGATAATCCAGAGAAATCGGCAGGAAGTTTGCGACAACCGCTTCAAAGTATAGAAAAGTTAATTCTTAATGTGTTGATTGTTTTTAATAAATTAAAAATGCATCCATTTCATTTAAATTATTAAATACATCTGGATTAAATTGACTTCTTGAAATACAAACTTCAAATTAAACCGCCACTTTCTCTACTCTACTAATACGCCATTACCGGAAGTGGCAACTTTGTGAAATAATCGGACGCTTCAATAAGGGAACTTCCGACATCACGAGAGCCCCCGGACCTGTGTATACGACCGTGATCCGAATACAGTCACTGCTTGGTAGAAGCACCGGGTCAACAAATCTATCAACTGTTTCAACTTCTTTTTTATTTGTGTTTCGGAAGTTAGCCGATAAGGCCATTAAAATCAAAGTTGGCTTTTCTTCTTTGACTGGTAGAAGCGATTCAATAACTTAAGTAGTTAATCCACACCTTCTTTCACGAATGTAAAGAGTAGGTAATTTATTATTGAAAAATGCAATTGCTGCAAATCATACAACGACCCTATCCTTAGTTTTTTTAAACAGCAAATTCACTTCACAATTAATGTTGAAAGTCAATACAGACATAAAAACGAAACGTCACATGCTTCATTAATTTCCTTAAAACTGAATAGCTTTGTGTAAGCAAGCTGGTTTTTACGATAGAGTATGAAAATATCTGAAAAAAACTTTCTCCTTTTTTTTATCGTCCTGCTAACTTTACAACACGCTTGTAGTCTCTCCAGAAGGAAGTGAAAAATGGTTTATACTCCTTGTGCATTTCCACCCTTCAATTTTGAGATATTATTGGATAAAGCAAAAAAATCACTGGTAACTTCGTTCCATAATTTCTTAGTTTCGTTTGAATGATTAAAATAACTTTCAATTCAATTTACCTAACTATGCTGGCCTGTCTATTGTGATAATCTCGTTGCAGAGCAAGAGATTCAAGTGAAGAATTCGAGCGAGGATTACAAAAATTCTTCTCCAGTTTTCGAGATTCTAGTTGAGTGTGTGCTTCAGTAAAGAGATTCGCTACTCTTTCATGGCATCTTGCTGCCTCCTCAAACTTGCCCTCACGTAGGAGTGCCTCTGCTCTTCTCTCGTTTTCGTGTGCCTTAAAAAGGACCAAAATACATGTCATCAACAATAGATTTACTTTTAATTACAACACCACTAAATTCTTATCAACATAAGGTCAATCCTACAATCCATTCAGTAAAGTCTACAATGCAAATCATGATGGTTCTTGCATTTTTGTGAACGACTGAATGCTGCATATTAATGCGACAACTGCTTAGTAGATTCTCATACTTTTGAGAATTTACCGAAATATCATGCTGTCAGACTTTCACTAAATTTATTGCCACGGTTACTGACAAAGTTTTGTCCGTGTATAAAATGAGGAAGTATTGTGCAGCAAAATTCTAAATCTAATCTCTACAAGATAGATTTTACGTTTATAAAATCAATTAACACATCTAAACAAACTTCTCATTTTGGACTCAGCGATATGCACAGGATGTCCACTAAATATTGCCCACGAAATTCCCAAACAATTCCTGCCTACGATAGAAGCATACCTACAATGCATAGTGGATTGGTACATGTGAAATTTGCTCCATTGCAATATTACAACTTATTTAAAATATATATTTTTGAAGTGAAACTTCTTTTGGGACGGTAGTGAATTGTTGCTCGGGACCGTATGACCGGGCGACTGCACGCACGACCAAGTTGGGTCTTCACCGCCCCCCATCGCACACTCCCTCACCCCCTTTTCCCACCACACTCTCTTTACCCCCTTCTCTAGATTATGATATAATATAATGCATTATGATAAAGTATAAATACTATATTAATTTATTAATATATAATATTAATAATAATAATAATTATATAAAATAATAATAATAATAATAATTTATAATATATTAATACTATATTATATAATAATACATTATCATATATTATCATACTATATCATACGGTATCATACACTATTATACAATATTGTTCAACATCACACAATATGTTGCAATACCGTACAATGTGGTACAATATAATATAATATAATATGATGGAATATGATTTAATATGATATCATCTTACATGATACAATATGATTCAGCCTAATACAATATGATTCAATGCCATACAATGCGGTTAGCAAAATATGATGCAGTATAATATAATATGATAGACGTTCATAATATATTGTACAATATGATACAGCATAACGCAGTATGATACAATATCATACAATGTCGTACAACATCATATAATACGATGGAATATGATACAGTATCATACAGTATGATGCAATACGATACAATATGATGCAATACGACACAATATGGCAGAATATGATACAGTATCACAGTATATGATACAATATGATGCAATATCATATGATAGGATAGAACATAATACAGTACCATACAATGTGACACAATATCATATAATATGATGAAATATGATACAATATGCCAAGCGCACGAAAAGTTTCACTTCTGTCGTGTGCTCCACTCCCTGTCGATTGAACAGCACTGAAACGGCACTGCCCAGTGCTGTTTCAGTGCTGTTCGTTTAAAGCTACTCAGATTCCAGATTTAAATGCCTGCAAAAGTTCCCTTTATACCTGCGACTAGGCTACCAAGTAGACCAGCTGAAAGGGATTAAAAATTAGAAATTAAAATTGCTAAAATTTTGAAATTAGCGCTGCGAAAGTTAGAAATTCAGAATCTACGGGTTTCGAGAATTTCAGATATCTAATTTTTTTGTTTAGAAATTTAAAATTGGAATGAATATAATGTATCTCGTAAATGGAATGAGATACGCTAAAATAGACAACATTTTTTAATTCAACTCCAGAATAGTATATTAGTATATAATTTATAATTATAAAATATATATAATGAAAAAATTCATCAATTAAAAAAGTGTTAATAATTTGAAGAAAATTTTAAAAAGGAATTCGGTTTGTGGCAGCCAACTACTGTAAATCACTGTGCCCGTCCGGTACGTGACGAATACAATAGGACCATTATATGACCGTCGCATCACTCTCAGTGCCGTTTAGGTACCGAAATCGGCCAAAACAGGCACTGAAACAGCACTGGCGGCTCAGTGCCGTTCGCCAGTGCTGTTTCAGTGCTGTTTCATCGGCAGGGCTGCCACACACATTTTTTTACAATTACCGGAAAATTCCCGGACTTCCTTAAATTCACGCACAGTAGACATCCTGATGCATCTGTGAAGTATATTCAAAAGGACTTAGGTGGGAAAGCATGCAAAAGTTTCCCCCGCAGTGCAGGCCGCATGCATCAAGTTCATATTAACACTATAGATGGGCACACCTATGACATCAAATTTCTCTGAGGGATAACCATGAACTTTATTTTCCGGGGAGTTCTGCATGGGGAAAGTAAAACCGAAATATATGTATGTTGCAGTTAGGGGTGTTCGATTCCGATTCGAGTCTTGAAAAAATCGATTTTCTTGGAGCAAAAAATTGATTTTTGAATCGATTCTTTACTATCAGATTTTTTAGTGAATCGATTCTTGACCCTATGAATCGATGAACCGATTTTTTTACTTTTTGAATTTCGTTTAACTCTTCGTTTTCACCCATCACATTTTCTTAAAATCGTGACTCCAAATGAAACCATCTTTAGCTTACAGTTTGCAATTTACACATTTTAAACTATAAAGGAGGTTTCACACCCTAGGCTCAGATTCAGTTAAATAAAAGTTGGAGACGGGTACGATGAAGATTGAAGCCTTTTAATTGGCCGCTCTGCAAGCAGGGTTGGTCAGTTACGCGTAACTCGAGTATTTTCTACGTATAATACGTTTTTCACGTAATATACGTCGAAAATAGTATAAAACCGTAGAAAACTCCTGTAAGTGACGTTTTCAAGATGGCCGCCATATAAAATAAACAATTTTGACAAGTGCATAACTTCACTTTTGAAAAATAGGTTATGTTTTGATATTGACGCATGCGCACTGAAAGGTTCCATTCAGTCGTAATCACGAAGTAGTATAAGGAGACTCCACTCCCATGCGGCCTTTGGAAAATTTGGACGCATAGATTCGGATTTAGTTAGTTTGCATCGTTCGCAGCGCCTCTTGCCGAAAAGCGTTGAAATACAAGATTTACAAATGGCGGCGCCAATAGTGTAAGCTGCCGGGTGTAAAGAAACACACACATGTTTGTCCCAAACACAGCTTTTGACGAATGTGTGTACCTGCATGTATTAGGATATGTATGCATGTGTGCATGTTCCCGCAAGAGGCGCTACGAGCAGTGCAAACTAACTAAATTCGAATCCACTCGTCCAAATTTTCCGGGAGTGGGGTCTCCTTATACTACTTCGTAGTCGTAATATACTATATCAGATTTTCATTAATTAATTATTACTTTATTTATAAATTTCATACTTTTTATAACAACTATTTTTTAGATCGATTCTTTTGTGTCCGATTTTTTAGTGAATCGATTTTTATGATTCGATTCAGAATCGATTTAAAAATCGATTCTTTTGAAGGAATCCAACATCCCTTGCTGCAGTCACGAATAAGACTATGGCAAAGCCTACCCAGATAACAAGCGAGCGACGCACAGTAACGTCATGCTACTCATAATATACGCAATCGCCTTCACCCTGCAGGATTAAGTGACGGTTAAATGAGTGCGTGCACAATGTGTCTCATATCGCCATCATAAGTGCGAGTATCATTTATGCATATTGAACAGACGCGTAGTTTTGGTTTTAAGCTTAATGAAATAACATTAAAAACAAAAAAATAAATGTTTGGACAAACGACACAAGCTACGAAAAAAGGTAAGGACAAAAGTTGTTCATCCAAAAAGAACTACAAATTTATTATTGATCATTACATTCTAATAATTTATGATTGAGAAAGTAGTAGAATTGTCCGAAATTTGGCACCACAGTCTTTTAACGGATCTCCACGTTTTGAGACACCCTGAAGCCTGTCTGTCTGGCCGACCGTAAAGAGGATAAACCCATTCCGTTACCTGTGTTTTTTTTTAAATAAAAATTAAAAGCCGATAAACTTCATGATTTTGGTGGCATCATTCCTATACGGTACATACGACAGCGTAAATCTGCTTATTAATGCGAGTCCACGTGCATCAGGTAGGCCTGTTTGTTTAATATTTTCTATCCTCTATTTATTAATAGAGATCTCAAGATGTGAGCTAAATAAGTCAATAAGAAAGGCCAACATGCATTGAAAATTATATTATAGCGAGAATCACAGACTGGTAGATTTTTTTAATCTCGCTAGAAAGACCCTGCGGAAACATGCAAAGAAGGAGGTTAAATTGTTGAACTTTTACAATAAAATGGAGGTGATCGCTAATTGGAAATTTCAGGCTCCACAAACTTGTCATGCGCAGTGGTCATAATTCCAACGCTTGGCCTCCAAATCATTGTCCCTAACCTTCAAACATTCTTAGTTTTGATTTTCCATCCGTTTACATCCTTATCTATCCCATGTGTTTACAAGATACGTAATTTTCCCTCCTATAACCTTTGTACACCCGTCACTCGCTTGCGGCCTTTGCTTTGAGTCGAAGTTTATTTATTTTAGTTTAATTTTCTTTCGCTCTGTTTTCATTTTGCTGTGCGATTGATATGGTATCAAAGATTTTGTGGTTAAGAGCTCTATTACACTATGATCAGAAATATGCTGATACGGATATAACCTTGCTTGCTTGCTGATTCTGTTGACCTTTGCAATCACGTTTATTTTGACAGTGCTTGGGAATTGTAAATGAAAATCGTTTGTTTTCTCCGCAGATTATAATCTTAACTCGATACTGGCGTATTGGCTGTGTTCTGTTCTCTTGTTGCTATCTGTAAGGATTTATAATGAATGTCCATTTTTCTGTCTGATTGAATGATAGTCTAATTAAATCTTGTGTGGGGCGGGTCCCCTTGTTCTAATGTAGAATTGTAACTGCTTGCTGCAGATAGGAAAATTAGGGTTCGGTTATTGTAACTGAATATTAACAATTACCCTTTTTTTAGGTGAATCTTTGGGTTCGGCACTGGCAGACAGGATTGACAGGGTTATCTCGGGCCCACGTGAATTCCTTCGCAATGGCCAGAACCAGGTTAAGCTTTTCTGCTCGGACAGGACTGATGCAAACTCTCTGGTTCTCTCTCCAGACCTTAGCCATTTGCGATATCAAGTGATATGTTTGGCTAGTTCTATTAATTTCATTAATCCCAAGCGCTCTTACGATCTGTTTATTCCATTCAGGCTAATCTCGTCGGGGAAAGAATCAATAACTACGATTAATATTTATGCTCAATTTTTAGATTCTAATAACCTTTAAGTTAAATTTAGTCTAATTTGTCTGTCTGTTGTTAAATCTTTTTCTCTTTCCCCTCATTTTTGGCATAAGTCGGTCTTACCTATGTTACGCTAATTTCCGATAGTTTTAATTAATTTTATCGACTGGTTGTTCGTTTGCTGTTTAAATTTTAGTCCTCTTTAAATTCTTCGTAACCTCGCCCTGATGGAGCTCTAACATACATTGTTTGGTTGTTTGTAGTTTATCGTTTGTAGTTTACTTTGCTCTTCCTTCGTTTTCTGTTACGTTGTGTTTAGTCAGTCGTGATTAATAAATTAATTTATTAATAAGTCTAGAAAATTCCCAAATAAATAAAATATAAATTATCATAAATAAATAAATAATACAAGTCCTTATAGGCTAAATTCTCCATATAGCTTCAAACATCTCGAGAATTTAAATTGCCTAATTTGTATACCCAAATCACCTCGGAATTTGTTAAAACCGATTATTTAGCTCCCTATTGAGTTTGGAATTTATGGACATCTATCCAAAGGAAACTATTATTTTAAATCTAAATCATGTATGGGTTTTATCCCTTAAAATCTTTAAAGGCCTAAATTTCTCCGAGTATAGTTCCATCCATAGTTTCCATTTTGAAAGGTAGCCCTACAAACCACTTTGCTGGTTTTCTAGTTTTAATTTTAATCTTAGATGGTACAATGTAAAAATTTACCGGGTTACCCGCCCTGCACTCTAGCTGAACATTCTCTTAAAAAATTTTCTGTTGTTTCGAATGTTCTTTTATTTGTATATTGAAGCATTTTTTTCGGAATACTAATCCTTAGAATATCTACAGCCCATTTGGGGACTTGTCAGAAATGGAAGGTCAAGTCAAATGTATTAGATTCGCAAATTGGATCGCGCACAGTGTCCTGAGTAGGGATAGATGAACAGAGGTAGAGGCATTGCTGCACGAGAATGATCTTGACATTCTCTGTATCTCTGAGACTTTGCTAACGACGGATGTTGTATGAGAGATTAAAGGCTACCTAACCCACAGATCCAATAGAAGGAATGATCATGGTGGGGCGGTGCCCTCATTCTGGTTAAGGACGGCTTTGCTATCGACAGGTTGGATCTTGGTGGCCCCTGGGAAGAGTAGGCTGATGCGGTTGGTATAACCGTGTCCTCTTCTCTAGGTAAGATAGTAGTTGCTACGGCTTATGTCCCACCTGAAACAAGGATACTCCGTGAGACATGGGAGGCGCTTATTAGGCGCATGCAGGGGCAAGGGAAGGTTTTACTCTGCGGGGACTTTAATGCTCACTCCCCAATGTGGGGCGCTCTTGGTTCAGGCTCCTAGGTAACCAGCTTTCTACTGCCATTTACGCCAGGGTGGGTTTCGACACCTATAATTCCGACCACTTGCGGGTCATTGGGAAACTTGACAACTCCCAGACTATGATCTCCACTCACTCAAATAGCTTCAACGTGGACTCATTGGATTGGTTCCTATTCCGTAGACAGGTGGATGAGGTGATGCCAGCACTCTCCCAGGCTTTGATTGATGGGGATCTCCTGCAAGGGTCTATGACAGGTATGTGAAAATGGTTTTTGCCGCCTTGAAGATTAATGGAGCCTTTAGGACGAGCAGTCGCGGAACCACCAGGAAGAGGGATCCAGTCTGGTGGAACACCGAGTGCGAGGTGTCTTTTGAGAGAAGGCGAGCGGCTAGAGAGAGATACCGTCTCCGTGAAATTAAATATCAATCTTTCAGATCTTTTGCGAATCTCTCGACCCTGCTGGGGTTCTCCCCAAGATACGGCGCACGGTTAGGGCTCTAGCTGCTCGTGCGTCTTCCCCGCATACGGATGTGGTGACGGACCCGGAATCCCCGGTTATAAGGGAATTACAAGAGAAATTGGTTCGCTCGGACATTCCGCTGGTCTCGGTGGAGCCGATCCTGAATCCGGATGAGGCGGATCCAATGAACCAGGCTTTTTCGATGGCATAACTTACGAAATCATTAACAGGCTCTCTGATTACTCGCAAAGATTTCTGCACGAATTGTTCCACGCCATGTTTAGAGTCATCCTTCTCGGACGCGTGGCGAGATACCAAGGTCCATTTTATCCCTAAGGCCTGTGTGGCAACTGCTGTAAACGACATAATGGCAGCTTTTGGCTCGGGAAGTCACCAGTTGCCTTGGCCCTGGACTTGAAAGGGGCTTTCAACGCGGTCCTCCCAGGAGAGCTTATGAGAGAGTTGAAGGACCTTGAGGTCACGGGAAGGATCCTGAACTTTGTCTCGTTCCTCGTCCCAAGATGAACCTGACAGTTACTGTGGATGGCACTGTCTCCCGGTTGGGGTTAAGGTCCCAATGTATGTTGATGACGTCCTCCTTTACGTGACCTCCGATGTGATCCAAGAAGCCCAGACTCTACTGATTGGCGCAGTTGAAACTCTGTCGCCATGATTAAGCAGGGTGGGTCTTTTAATCTCCGTCCCAAAATGCCAGTTGTGTTCTTTATCGAGGTCCAGAGATAGGTTCAAAGATGTGGTCTTAAATTTTGAGGGAGCGGAGATTGAGAATCAATCCTCTCTTAAGTACCTGGGTGAGTGTCTGGATAGACGCATGATACATAGGCTGATCGATAGGCTGATAACCTTGGCGACAAAATCTTTGACTAAAAGGTTCCGGGACCAGCCTCAGCGATGCGGATTAATCATCGTCTTTAATAATAAGTTCTCGTTCATGCGAGCCTTCAAGGAAGCGACGTATCCAGCGACTCTGTTCTAATAATTTGCAGGCACGACGCTATCTCGTGCCACTCGGGCGATCCCAGTATTTACGGATGGCTCATCTTCATCCCGGTCAGGAACATAAGATATGGGGTGAGACTAAGAGACCACTCGACTTCCTTGACTTCTGTACTTCAGGGTCTTTTTCATGCCCTCATCTGAGTGTTGGCTGCTTTTGCTGGCCGGTTAGGGATCTCGATCTGCTTCACCTGGGTTCTGTCTCACGTCGGCATAATGGGCAACGAGACTTGACGAGGTAGCGAGAGCTATTGCTGCCTTCACAATGACGACTTTGGGAGAGTACTTTGTGGGAGACGTTCGCGAGATATGCCAGCGCGATTCTGTTGATTGGGTGGCATTATGCTGGCCTTATGGAAGGACTAATAGTTTAAGAGCTGATTATTTTAATATTTTTTCGTTCAAGACCCATCGAACATGGTTTCGAAGCTAGAGGCTTGCTAGACGTTGCATCAACCTAGTCACGAGACTTAGAACCTCACATGTTTGCACGGGAGACCATTTCCTAAGAATGGGCTGCAATATTCCTGAGGGATGCGAATGTAGTGCTGAGCTGAAGGACCTTACGCATCATATACAGCAGTGTCGCTTTCTCGCACAAGGCCGGCCCGGTCCATGCAGGTACATTCACCGAGTTCTCTCGGGCCTGCCTTCGGAGCTCTTTATTTTAAGGATCTATTCTTCAATCGCACTGTAGAATCGGTGGGTTGAGCTGGGTCCCTTTTTTAGTAGGAATCGAAAACTCATATTGCAACTGCGACCGGCCAATGTTCTGCATGGGCGGACCTCTTTTTTAACGTATTGAGATAGAAGGAGAGGCCTATTTGATATTCGACTTTGAAACGGCCCCGGAGTCCCAATGCTGAAGTCGATCGATCTCTCGTTTTACCATGTGAGATAGACCACGAGGAATGTTTCGAAACCTCTCTTTCTATTGTATGAGGGAGACAGAGAGGATTTGATAGTTTCGAAACGATAAGTATGACTTGTTCGCACACATCGAACACTCTCTGTCTAACCTCATACGATAGAAAGTGTCAGAGTGAGAGGAAGCTAGTTTTTTCAACAGCGGTGTAAATAAGCCTTAAAAAAGTCCTAAGATTTGACTGTGGCCGACAGGTGGCCCTGATTGTCTACGAGGCCTGAATTAAAAAACATGTAATTTTCTTTAAATAAAAACTATTTAATCAAGCTTTCTTTTATGAGAGGTGAATCTAGAAATTTATATATATTTTTAAGCAATTGAGGCGCTCTGACTGCCTCAGATAACATATCGCGTAACGATAAAATATCGGCAAGCAATTACCGACAGGATAGTAAGCGAAAATCCTAACAGTCTTAAATCGCTATCCGCAATTCAAGAAAGGTTCATGAAACGCCTGGTGACCATAAGTGGGGACGATCCCAGAGGGGAAAGATCGCGTGAACACATTTGGGAAAACGCGCCGCGAGAAAATCATTTGTCTGCTTCGAGCCGAGGACTGTGATTCTCTTATAGGTTAGGCTCACGGACATACTTTTCTTCACTCCTTTGAGTCTGTGGATTCACTATAAAGGAGCGAAGAAACATTAATCCTACATTCCGTTCCTTTCTATCCTTATGGGATTTCAATAAATCAGATGGTTCACTAAATAACAATTGAATGGGAAAGCGAGTAAACCAAAGAGACTATGGTTTCTTCCCCTCGCTCTGCTATTTTCGTCAAACTCACGAAAATCACAAGGTGTTTTTATTCAAATTCAGCTCAGTAGAAAATATTAAATTAATCTCTTCATTCGAGTCCAAAATGGGAATTTCCCCTCTTGAAATTTTGTCGGTAATGATTGTTCCCAGAAGTTTACACTCTAGTAGTTTTCAAATATCAATTACTAGTTTTCGCGTCGCAAATCTCGGCATCAAAGTAAATTTATTTTCTTTTGTTCTTTTATTCTGCTCATTAAGAGTGCTCATTCTAATCCTTGGTCTTTTTGATAGTTGTAAGTAGGGAAAACGGCGATCCTGAAAAGTAAGATCGCCACTTCATTGATAAATGTGATGATGATAAAGCTTTCCATTCTGTTTTCATTGAGATAGAAGGCTGTGATCCACGAGATCCTACAGAGCACCTTTTTATCAATGAAGTAATTATTTTTCCTGCTGGATCCTTCAGACAAGATTGACCACGCTAAGGAAGAGACAATGCTTCATCCTGTCACCCAGCTGTTTTTGAGAAAACTGCAATATCGCAAATCGAAAATGTAAAAACTTTCATGAATTAAATTTTGTTATTCTCATAGAAGCTAAAACGTGAGTAACACCGAAAATTTAAAAAAAAAAACATACTTCCTCGAAAACAAAACATCGCTAATTTCTAAACAAAATGTTATGCTACAAGAATGGATCATAACGGGACTTTGAGACTCAGGGTAAGAATTGAAGGCTGCCCGGTTCACGCTTTAATCGATCTGGGTAGCAACGGAAATTTTATATCGAGCGAATTCTTTGCCTCATATATTCGCGATTTACTTCATTGTGAGTTCTTATCGCCAAGATCGGTAAACGTCATCAGTGCTAAAAATGGATTCAAGAACAACCGTATCAGGGCGCGTATTGCCTCGGGTTGTCGTCGAGTCTCAGCTGTGTTTATGATAGTACCTAACATGACTGAATTCTGTATCCTTGGCCAACGAGTCCTTAAGGTATTCACTGAAAGGAGACAATAAATACACAAAAGAATAACGGACTCATAATTGATCCAATGAGACGTTTCGCACACGCGTTTTGAGCTACCTGGCATGAGCCCAGTTTATTCCAAAATCGCAGTAAGGAAATTATATTGATCTTTCCTGAATTTTATAAGTAAATTGGCCATTAAATTATTATTTTTTTAATCGGGCTAGGCTAGCAATTTATTTTCTTTTTCATTCTCTTGCTACACGGTTCAAAACGAAAGCCAAGTAGAAAATTTTATTTTCTCAAAGAAAAATCAGGTTTCAGCAGACTATCGCGAAGAACCACAGTATCGATAAGAAACGTGATGACGAAAAGCTACAATAAAACAATAAAAACTGGCTGAACCCTCATGAGATAAAGTTTTGAACTCAAAGAAGATTAATTGATCAATCAAATCCCAACTTTCAAGCAATTCTCTTTTTGAACTTTTAGGTTCACAGGCGGTATAACTTCTTTCGACATAAACTTCTTTACAATTAAAACTTAAGAACCATAGGAAATAAAATTTTCCTTCTTTTTGGAAATCTGCCCCTCCTCAAGAATCGGTGAGCTAAAAACAATTAATTTCTAACTAATAGGTTGAAGGGTTGCTCCTTCCCACCTCCTCCCCTTTTTTCTCTTTTTCCTCCATGCCAGCTATCCCCTACTTCTTAACTCTCTTTCTGTGCTTGGATGAAGTTCAGGGCTGTACCAAGAGTTAAGTAACTTCCAGGTCATCAGTAGTCTTAAAAAAAATAAAGAAAAAAATAAAATGGGGACAAAAACCAACTAACTAATTCCTTTGTGAGTCATAATATCATCCCGTAAGAATGGCAGAAAAAAGTCGAAGAGATAAATTATCATTCCAGAACAATGAGCCTATCAACGTTTCCGAAAGAAGAAGATCCACCGATAGAGATCCGATTGATGCAGGCAAACCCCTCAACGAAGAAGAAAGGCTTTTGTTGGAAAATAGTTTGGTAGGACCATACAGATCGTCGACAGGAACAAGTTGTAGTGAACTAAATATTTCAACAGGTTCACAAGAGAAAAAACAGTTCACAACGAGGTCAGTCAAATAATTAATAAGCTTGGGAATAACCGACGAAAAGGTCCACTTAGGTGAAAATGATTTCAGACTTCATACAGAAAAATTCGAAAAATTTCCAATTCTGCCCATCACTGGAACAAGCCTCATGGGGAAATCCACCAAGTTGAAATATCAAATGCTAGCAGAACTCTTAACAGAAAATATGAAACTAGATCAAATATTTTTAGTTGTTCCAAAACTTAGTAAATATTGCATCCTTGGAATAGACATCTTAAAGCGATTAAATGAAAAAATAGATCTGGTAACCGATACTCTAAAGCTCTGCAAGGATGAACACGAAATAACCATCAAACTAGAAATCGTCGCTGAAACTCCCTCAAGAAAACACTCGTCCAGCTAATTAATTGAAAACTCGCATATTCTCATCAAAAGGGATATTTTAATTCCAACGGAGGGGTCGGAAATCGATGATTCTCTGCATTAGCCTATGCTCCTTGCGTATACAGAGATCCATGATTGCATAAATAAATGCTTCATCTTGGATGATGACCAAAAGTTTAGATTCACCAATTTAATAGCCACATTTTGAGACGTATTCGCACAACGCCGGGGGCGCATCTCAACATACGAGCACGAGTTGACTCTACATAGCCGCAAACCCTATTTTTGCAGAACATACCCAATTCCAATAGCCTATCGCGAACAAGTGTTGAGGGAGACACAACGCATGTTACAATTAGGAATAATTAGACGATCCAAGATTAACTACATAAATCGCATGATATGAAGTGCTACGAATTTGTGGTCCCAGCTTTCCTATATTTGAAAGTTGGCTTGAATTCGTGTTTTTAGATTAGAGTTCGTGTGTTTACATAATTTCCAGTGCTCCCGAGTCATGTATATTTAAACTCGATATGTTTGTTTTCATAAGAAGCTTAGGGGAAGTATATGTGACCGTCCGCAAAGAAAGGGACCTAACGCGCGGTAGCTTCATTTTACAGGAGAAGTTATTGAAGAGGCGGTTCAACACAGGAACTCCATAAAAGGGCCTCACTTTGCAGCTGAATAACAATTTGAATGTTTCAGATATTGGAATAATATTTTTTATTATTGAGGAGCAAATAACAAACTATAGATAGGTGTAAAAAAATAAAAATCTATTTTTTCCGCATTAGGTCCCTTTCTTCGCGGACGGTCACGTATGCATGTATACTTCGGTATATATACGATTCCTTTGACGTATCTGTTTAAAAGAAGGCTTTTCATTAACATTTTTAATATAAATTAATTTTCGACTTAACGTTTCAGTTTTAGTTTAGTTTTTTTAGTTTTAGTTTTTTAATTAAGGCTTTTGACATTTCGGAAAATTTGTATTTGGAATTTTTATAATAAATTTTGTGAATTTTTTATTTAAAAACCAATTTGACATTTTTGTTTAACTTTTCACGTTTTAGCCATAGTTCATTTACATTTCAAAATGTTTATAAATTTCCAAATTTTGAGTACCGTTTATTTTTTAATTAAAGCTTTTGACATTTCGGAAAATTTG
>CAKNWU010201410.1:0-11369 GCA_932072015.1 Andricus quercustozae | reverse complement strand
ATGGTTGGTATCATGGATAGGGGAAGTGATAGTGAGTGGAAGTAACGTTACGAACTTAGATAACGTTTAGTACGTTTCCTGATGATAAATTGTTGAAGTTTTAGAAACTGGCCCCGCAACGGTATAATTTAATAGTAACATAATATGTACGAAAATAACTTTCATATTTTTCAGACTTTCAACTCTTTCCCCTGTTTTCCTTTTTTATTGAAAATTCATCGTTTATGCAAACATATTGTTAGAAAATCATATTTTTGGTCTCAAATTCAACTACTTAATTAAAGGTTGAACGACTGTGTTAAATAATCATTTTTTATTTGAAATTTTATCTGTAATAAAATTAATCCGTTTCGGTTCAGGATACAACTATTTTGTTGGAAATTCCAATTTTTTACCTGAATATAAATTTTTTGTATTTAAATTATAATATTTTTTGGTAAATATCTCAACTATTACATTTTTTGTTTATAATTTGTCTTTCTTGGTAGAAAATTCAACTATTTAGTTGGAAATTTATATATTTGTACCTACTCGAATATTCATGTATTTTGTAGCAGATTCATCCTTTTTGGTTTAAAATTAAACCATTTCGTTGAAATTTAACTACTTTCTTACCAATTTATTTTGTTTTTAAGAAACACCTATTTAGTTGAAAAGTAAATATTTTGTTAAAAATTTCATTTTTTCTGTTTTGTTAAAAATTAACTTTTTTATTTGACATATTAACTATTTCATTTGCTCATTTCAAATTTGCTCTAAACCTAAGACCCTCCCAGCGATTTAATGACAATTTTGAAGATAAGTTATCTTCTTGTTATATTTTGAACCCTATTAAAAAGTTTCAAAGCTTTATTTCGAGTTTTTGAATTCTCAGAGTTTCCTCTAACCTATAGCGATAGCTCCGTATCTTACTGTAGCGGAAACCATTTTCGAAATACCCGCATTAACAAAACGTTTGATATTGAAACAAGCAAATAATTTTATTGAAAGCAAAAAATTACTTTTTTAAATCAAAATGAAAATTTATTTAAATCGAACAAAATCTGCAATTAATTTAACAGAAAAAAATGTTTAACTTAAACAAGAGGTTTCTTCCATTCAAACAAAATATATATTTCAATTAAAAATATATGGTCAACCAAAAAATTGTTTGAATTAAACATATGTATGTTTGACTGTATAACAAAGAAAGAATACGTTTGATTCAAACATAATATATTTGATTCAAACAGATCTTTTTCTCTCGTTCCAATGACTTCGATTATAAATAAAAGATAATTTAACGAAATTTTCCTGAACCGGCGGTGGCTATAGGGTGACCGATTGAAATGATTAAATTTATGAGTTTGACTCAAAATTTCACAAACCGATAGACCGCAATTCGCATAATTCTTCGATTCAAATACTTTTCATTCAATCGATTCTTTATTCCTGTGTTAGGGGGATCAATAATAACCCAACATTGTTAACGTATTTTATGGACAGCCCCGTATTACTTTACTCATTTTACGAGATCAGAAATAATGAAGAATATGTTAGGAGTTTAGAGCTGAAATTGAAAGTACTTTAATACATTAATTTAAGAAGCTTTTGAATATCTGTCCTCCCTTCTGGGCTGAATCTTGTGGAAAGTCATAACTTGGTAATATGTAGCAAATCCAGCAGATTGCAACCATCGCAGAGAGTAACACATTCAAGCTCACAGGATTATGTTCATTACCTTGAAAGTAAATCGTTATTACTAACGCCCGCATATGGAGAAGGTTATATGCTCGATACGTTAAAACGTTGAAACGCCAAATTTAATCACATTAAGTCCTGTTGAATCATTTGCTGAGATATTTTATTATTAAACTTGAAATATTAAATCCCGCTATGCTTAATGAAACAATTTATTATAAATAAATTACTTTTCAAGCAGTCCTGCGTATCTTCTGATGGTTTACATATATCGTTGATTCATTCTAACAAATGAGATCAGATTGTAGAAGGACTCATTCTATTGTTGAATGATCAACAATGGGCGAAGTGTTTTTGGACACCGAAAATATTTTGTCTACGCTCAAGGAATTTCGGTGAAAATAGACAATTTTTTTAATGTAAAACAAAGATAGTGTATTGCTGTTTCACGAAAGAATGTTAAAAATTGTGCATTTTTTATAAACTAATTTTCAGAAAATTTAATATTAAGACCTCTCTGAAATTATTCAATTTGAAACTTGAATTTTAAAATGTTAGTTTTTGAATATCTTAATTTTGTATTGTTTAATCTAAAACGTTTAAAATTAAAATGTATTTTCCTTAAATATTCTTCAATTTGAAATTAGAAACGTGAGAAATTGAACAGTTTTAAATCAATGCTGTCAAGTTTAAGCAATTCCGGAGACAAGTATTAGAAAGTTTACCCACTCGTTTCACTCGCAAGTTTGAGCGCGCGCCAGGCGCGCAACTTTTGGTTCTCGCGCTTCGCGCTCGATAAGGTATTTAGCTCGCGCTGCGCGCTCGGTCTTTGTATTTTCCCCACTTTTGCGCACGAAACTTTTAAAATTAAAATTCAAAGCATCGACACTTGTAATTTGGCGAATGTGAATTCTCTTTTGTTAAAGCTCCTTCGGCTTTAATTAACGAACACATTCTCATCAAGTATCTCGTGCTTCGCACTCGATTTTGTCACAAATGCGAACTTTTCTACATTATTATATCAAATGTCTATTAGATTTATTTCTGTACCTCCTTTTGGGATAGCTTATTCAGATATTGCATTTTATTAATAAATAAATACATTTAATAAATACAATAAATACATTTTTATTATTACAATTCATAATGCATTAGTATTGAAAAATACCTGCTTCCATTGTCTTGTTTTCATAATTAAAAACAAAGTGCGCATCCTATAAAAAAAAAAAAATTTGTTATTGAACATTTTATTGCAATTTGTGTCGTTTTTCCAGAAATTTAATTGGTGTATTTTCAATGTTATTTTTTACTATTTGTACCAAAAATATACGTCCTGGCGTAAAGTGTTTCTGAGAAAATGTATAGATATAATTTAGGGAAACAATTTTATGAAATAAAATGTATTGTAGCTTGTATCGTTTTTCCAAAAAGTAAATTTTTTGATTTTTGATTTATTTTTATAACGAAAGTTTAGAACAAATTTTTAGATCTTTTTGGTTTGAACAACTTTTGTCTTTTCAGTTTTTTCGTTTCTTGTGTGGTTTTACAAAAAAAAAATATATGTTTTTTCTACGATTAAAACAAAAACTGCACGTCCCATCAAAAACTTATTAACTAAAAATTTTGTAGCTCTCTATGGGTGATCAACTTATGTCTATTATTTTTTTTCATAGCTTGTCTCGTTTGTCCAAAAATTCAATTCTTTAATTTTTTATTTTATTTTTTGCGATAAAAATAAGAACTACGCATTTCATCAAAAAAATTATTTTTAACAATTTTATAGATCTTTTTTGGGTGTACAACTTTTGTCTTTTAATTTTTCTCGTACGTTGCGTCGTTTTTCCAAAAATTAAAATTTTTTATTGTTAATGTCCTTTTTCACGATTGAAACAAAAACTACGCATTCTATCAAAAAATGATTCGTAACAAATTTTTAGCTCATTTTTGGGTGAACAAATTTTGTGTATTCATCCTTTTCGTAGCTTATGTCGCTTGCCGAAAATGTAATTTTTTTATTTTTAATGCTGTTTTTTACAAGTAAAACTATCAAAAAGTGATAATGACAAATTTGTGGATCATTTTTGGATGCACAATTTTAGTTTGTTTATCTTTTTTCGTATCTTGCATTGTTTGAACGAAAAATGGAATTTTTTATTTTTCATTATTTTTTCGTGCGATCAAAATTTTAGTTTTCGATTTTTCAAGAAAATTCGAAAAGGTTTCATGACAATCTTGTAGGTTGTTCGAAAAGGAACGTTGTTCTTATTTTGAGTTTTTGCATATCGTGCGTTTTTTGGCTTAAAATTTTCATTTTTGTTTTTTTTTTTAATTTTGTAAATGCTATGACTCTGGTAATTTTTTTAATCAAAATAAGTCATAAGGATAAATTGTTCTTGTTTCTGAGTAATAAGAATTGCCGCACATAGAATTTTTACACAGGCAGAAACACAGGCAGACGGACAAACAGGCAGACACATTCGCGAAAACCCTTTTTTCCGGTTCAGATGGTCTCAAAACGTCGACATTTGATAAAGATGGAAGTAGGGTATATTTTGCACAAATACCTACTCTGAGGAGAATGTACAGACATCTAACCTTCAAAAATGAACATGAAAAAAAAATTAAACTTTTTTTCGAAATTATGGTTCTTTTTTCTTTTTTTTTTTATCTCAAAACAGCTTATATTTTTTCTGTTAAATGCTGTCAGGTTAAAAAATATACATATTATTTATTCGTTAAAATAATCGCTCGGTGTATTTTGTGCGGATGCCATTTTTTAAGGATTTAAAAAATTATTATGTTCAATAGAAAGGGTTACAGAACCCTATTGAAACTGTAGTGAGAACATACATTTTTAAATTGATATTCAATTAGTCATCATCGTACTTCTATTTTTGAAAGTAAAGATAATAAAGGGAAAACACTTGAGATTTCTTTTCACTGAAAAGAAGAACCCTTAATTCGAAAATAGTCGACATTTTGTTTGCTTTAATTTAATATACAAATTTAAATTAGTAGCCTATAACATTGTGCAATTTCAAATTTGAAATCTTCAAAACTAAACATTTAGAAATATAATTCCCGTAAACTTTTAATAATTGTAAAAAGCATAAAAAACTGTACATATTCAATTATGACTATCTGCTCAACAACACCAACATAACAAAATTGTACACCTAGAAATTTTTAACGTTCTTGATTGAGCATTTAAAAACCTAAAAACCAATATTATCGAATTAAAGCTTTTGAAGATGAAAATTGGAATCATACAATTTTTCAAGATGATAAAGATTAGTATCTTTTATATCATATTTTGTATCTTTTATATCATGAATTGTTAAGTGAAATTTGAATTCATTAGATAAATTGTTCTAAAATAAAAAATGCAAACTGTAAACCTTTGAAATTCAATAATTAGAAGAGCATTGAAAAGTACAGGATTTCAACTTGGAAACTTTAAGAATGAATAAATTAAAACTTCAAAGTGTTAAGAATTTAACAAATAAAACTTTTGATCAAAACTGAAGTATTCTTAAATTAGGGTTTTAAAACTAATTCATTAAAAATGAATAATTTCCAAATTTTGCATCACGCTTTTTAAAACTCACTCATTTTAATCTAAAGTGAAAAATTTGAAAACCAATGATCAAAAATTTCCATACAAGGTGAACAACTTTAAGTGGGAAGACAATTTTACAAACTGTCACATTGATATAATTACATAAACGTTAAAAGCAAAAGAGAATTTAGTAAAAAAGTTCGTAGCAACTATTAGGGAGTGAGATGAGAGTTATGGTGGATTTTAGACACTCGAGGTTATCGTACATGGTAAAATGTCAAAGGATGATAAATTGCTATCAGGACAAAGCCCAATGATGCGTTATAAGGTCAGGAATGTCAACTAAACTTCATCGCGTTCAGTGGACCGCGATACCACTCGACGTTATTAATGACAAGTTATTGTCAACTGGTGGTACAATGCTCGCTATCATCCACAAAAAAGATCATAGTTCAAGTCTTAGTTATAGACAGATGTCTATGTTTTGTGATTTTTAAAAAGACATCAAAATACTCATCAAGAGACTGTTCAAAAACTATATGACTCTATTTTTAAAACTTTTTACACCTCTCTGCTTCTTTGTCGCAGATCATCTCACAAAGCTTAAACTCCCCAGCGTGACATCACAGATGTAAACAGCCTTCACTTTTTTTTATTAAAAATGTATTCTTTGATTTCACTGGATAAAAGCCTATACAATAATAAACAAAACGTAAAATTTTCACAGACTTCACAGCCAAGGAGAAATAGACTTATTTTTCACGAAAATAGGGAAATAAATTCTTTTTAACAATATTGATGTATAAATAACACATTTACTTTATTATGAAACACTGAAGATTTGAGGATGAAATACAAAATAGTTGAATTTTTACCCCAAAAAAATTAATTAAATTTCTATCAACAGAGATGAATTTTTAACGAACTAGTTCAGTTTTCAAACATAAAAGTCGAATGTTTTTTAAAACACTTGACTTCTAAATTTGGTAAGTATAATTTTATACCATGAAAGGTGATTTTTAACTAAAACAAAATGTAATTTTAAACCAAACAGTTGTATATATAACCAAATAGTTGAACTTTTAAGCCAAAGAGACGATTTATCAACAAAATAGTTTAATCTTTAACCAAGTAGTTGAACATTCAATCTACAAAGATGAATTTTTAACCAAATGGTCCAATTTTCAAACAAAAAAGATTAAAATTTATTGAAAAACAGTTGCAGTTGTAACAACATAGTCGAATCATCTAGCCAAAAGCATTAATTTTTTAGAAGAAAAGTGAATTTACAACTGAGAATTTTGTTACTAATAAAGATGAACATTCAAAAAACAGTTAATTTTTCGCAAAAAATATGACTTTTCAAGAGAAAACTTAAATTTTCAACCAAATAATCAAATTCTATAACAAAACAGATTAACCTTAAACCAAAAACCGTTAGATTTTCAATGAAATAGTTGAGTTTTAAAGCCAAGAAAATAACTTTTTAAAAGATAGTTGAATTTTCAGTCCGAAATGACAACATTTCTAACCAAAAAGATGAATATTCAACAACAAAATTTTGAACAATGTAGTTGAATTTTCAATAAGAAAATTAATTCCCATCAAAATATATAATAGCTGATATTTTAACCAAAAGTATATTTTAATTTTTCAATAAAGAACTGTCGAATTTGTCTTTAAAAAAATGAGGTCTCAACGAAAAATATAATAGAGTATATTTCAAAAACAACAAAATTTTAATTTAAAGTCAAACGCAGTTGAATTTAAGAAAAAGTACGAGTTCTTTAACAGAATAGTTGAATCTTAAACCAAATAAGATTAATTTGTAACCAGAAAGTTGCAGTTCTTAACAAAAAAGATTAAATTTTTATCAAAAGTGATTAATTTTCAACCAATATAGATTTTTCATTCAAGACAGAAGAAAGTGTCACGCAAGTGTTGAATTCTTAAGCCAAAAAGTCGAATTCGCTATAAAAGAGTTGAACTTTCTACCCAAATTGTGAATCAAAAATAGAATAGTTAAGTCTTTAGTTCAAGAAGTTCAGTTTCAATAAAAAAACATAATTTTATACAAAATAGTTCAAGTTTCAACCAAGCAGTTGAATTTTCAATCAAGAAGATTAATTTTCTACCAGAAAGACGAACTTATAATAAAATTCATGAATTTTTAACAAAATAATTGAAATTTCAGATAAAAACGGTATGTTCTTAAACAAAAATTAAAAAGTTAAGTTTTCAGTTAAAAAATTAATTTTCAAAAAAAAAATTTCATCCAAGTAATTAAATATTTAACCAAGCAAGTGAATGTTAAATAAATTAGTTTAACTTTTAAATAAGTAGTTGAAGTTTCAAACGAAAAGGTCAATTTTTAATGAAAAATTCAGTAGTTAAACTTTCAACTCAAAATGATACATTTTCAACCAGACGTGGATTTTAAAGAAGTAGTTAAATATTTAAAAAATACAATGAATGTTTAACAAACTAGTTCAAATTTGAACCAAGTATTTGCATTTTTACAAAAAATGGTGAATTATTAATAAGAAATTTAATAGTTGAAATTTCAACGAAAAAGTTAATCTTCAACGAAAAATTTAATGATTACATTTTTAACTAAATATGATAAATTTTCAGCCAAAAATGGACCAGACAAATTTTCAGTTTAGCGAATTAATTTTCGACAAAATAGTTAAACCAAATAGTAGAATTTTTAACAAAAATAGATGAACTCATAACCTTTAAAAATACGGTAAGGAGTGCGAAGTCTGTATTCAGATGCTTTACTTGTAAAATAAAATCATTAATATTCATTTTTTCAAATATTTAAAAAAATTTGTATTCAAAAAAAAATTGTTTAATTTTAATTTTGTCGCAGGGCCTTGACACCCCCCCCCCCCCCCACCCCTTCTTCACAAATCGTCACAAAACCGGTTAACTCCCTTAAAATTAGTAAGATGCATCAATACTTTTTAAAATGAGAAATGAATAATTATTTTACTAATAGTTTCTCTTAAAATTCAATTTAATTTAAAAAGGCTCCAAGAAGCTCTCTATTTATTTGTTATTTAATAAAAACGATGTGCATTTTGAAGGACGGCACAATGGTGCCGAGAAATATTGCAGCGCTTGCAAAGGCTGAGTTTAGGTAAATGATGGTGGTTGCCACGGAAATTTAGTGGTGTAATTTTTCGAGAGCTTCGTCTTGCACGCTTTTCTTCCCTCTTTTCACTCCCCTGCCTCTTTCCTCTTCCTAAACACCCAGTAAAGGAAGTGAGTAAATGATTTCGAAGTAAATTGCAATGTGGATGCTGCAATTCACTCGAGGAAGGTTCACGAGTCCAGCAGCCTCGATTTTTCCCAGAAGCAATTCCCACCAGAAAGTCGCTAAATTGTTGTCAGAGGAATAAGTTTTTGACACCAATTGAAGAAATAAAATGGTACTTTTAATTCCTAGTATAGAGATCTTTTTTTCTCTATCTATCAAACATTAGTAAGGAATACAAAGTAAAGAAACAAATTTTTAAGGTTGTTATATTTCATGTAACAGAGACTGGAATTGCAGCGATTTATTTTTTGTGGTGAAATGGAAGTTTTTCAACGGTGGTGAGGATTTTTTTATTAATCACGTAAGCCAGTTGGATAAATTCTCGACTTTTTCTTCGTATCTCAGGAGTGTTCGAGGCTGATATGAGCATCACTTTCGATCTCTTTTCAGCTTGCTCTTTTCCTTCGTCTTTTCAACGAGTCGGATGCGCGTCAACGAATAACCTGTGATTGATTCCACAAAAACCCATACTTTCTGGGTTTCTTTGCCCCTCGGTCGAGAGCAGGCGAGGCGCTCAGTACAAATTGAAAAATAAGTTACACGTGTCCACTCCTGCACGCCCCCTCTCACTCCTAACCGCCACCAAATCGTATCCCAGACGACTCGCCCTCTATCGATCGATGAGCTATTTCTAGTAATTGAAATTACACATTTTATGTTTTTAATGATAAGTAAATATTTGACAGCTATGAAATTGTGCTAGAACTAAAATTTAATTAAAAAGTGTCAGTCAAATTAAAATTAAATCAATATTGAATCAATTGAACTTTATTTCTACTGAATTAAAAAAAGAGTGAAATAATTTTCAGGCATCTCAAAAAAATTGTGCAATATTTTTCTGAATGATATTAATATACATTATTCCTTTTCTTAGCCGCTGAGAGGATAGAACAAGTTGATAAGTACGTGTATCTTAATAGTTTATTTACAACTGACTGAAGGTTATCGGCAGTGTTGGAGCCATTTCCAGAAGTGAAATTATAAAAAATAAAGCTGAAATGGCAATGTATAATAATTATGTGCTTACACCCACTGTGCTGCACGGTGGTGAGACCTAGGCCTACCAAGAAAAGGATAAAAGCAAAATTAACGAGATTGGCATGATATACGTGCGCAATATGTGCGGTAAAACGCTAATGGACAAAGTCAGTAATGAGAGAATCCTCGGAGAATGTAGCGTAGAGAAGACACTGTTCGACAAGTATGAAAGAAATTCTTTGAGATGGTTTGGGTATGTTGAGATAACGGAAGATGAATGACTGACGAAACAAGTGTATCTAGGTAATGTAAATGTTGGCATATCCTAATAGGCCCGAGAGGGGAGGTTTACATGGTGACTTTTTGAAGCTCGTTGCCTGGGGTGATTGCTATAGAGTGATTGATCAGCCACCTGGCTCGGAGCAGTGTTGTGGAACAAACGTATTGTTCAAAATAAGCAGCACGGAAATTCTGTATTAATTTCAAAATCAATATCCCCCCCCCCCTTATGAGGCCTAGTATACTAAATTCCTTGATCCCCGACAATATAACGAGGCTCGAACCAAGTGAGTCAAGCTTACGCCGAAAGGGATTTGGCCTAATGGTATAATAATAATATTTCATGTGAATTATTTCTTGACAGATAAAAAGCTAAATTTGGATCGTTAAGTAATAAAAATAAAAATATCTTTCAAAATATACGACTTGGAATATTGATGTTAAAAAAATGAAACTTTTAATAAGTTTTCACTTCCAAAAGGGAATAATATTATTCAAATTTAAAGTTTCGAATCGCAAACTAACCAAGTTGAAAACTCCCCTAGTTAAGAACTTCAAAATGTAGAACTTACAAAGTTGAAAATTTCCACGATTGGAAACACTTGATGCTAAAAGTTTGAAAACTGTAACGCTTGCTACAATAAAACCATGTAAAAATGTTTTTAAATTAAAGAAGGTATTTTTCGAATTATTTAGTTTAAGAATATAAAAGAAATATATTATGAAAGTTAGAAAATGTTACCCGGATGAGAGCCTCGCAAGTTTGTTCAAAATTATAATCGTCTCAAACTGAAAATCACTTAACTTCACACTTAACCCCTTCATATCATATTGGTTTATAAATTTAGGGGCTGCTAATTTGGAATATTTTTTCAATCAAGATTCGCAGCAGTGAATCGCCGACAAGTATTAAAACCAGAGGAAAAAATGATTCTGAATACAGAGACGATAAAAAAACTGATATGATGAACGAAATGAGAAAAAGAAACCAAGCGCCACCAAAAATTATTATCTACGAAATTAATGATCTTAAACACTAACAGTGAAAGATCTCAATCAGTTTGATATAAATCATAAATTTTACGTAGAGCTCATCAAAAAGTCGTCTGCATGCTATAATGTTATTCCTATGATTATAAAACTTTCACATTATGTTTCTAAAGTGTGTTCTATATACAGAATTTCACACACTTCGTGAAAGAGCATTAAGTTATCAAAAGGTATTTATTACGTCTCGTGGAATACATTTTCACTGACGCGTGAAAATTCTCTACAGCAAGTGGAACAATAGGGTAAGGAGGGGCAGCGCCGACCAGTTAACAGTCAATGATTTTTTTAAAGTTAACAAGATATAGAAATTGATCAATTTTTTTTTATTTCTAGTCCTACATTATTGTATATTATATTTCTATAAGTATTATATATATGAATAAAACAATGATTTAATAATTCAATTATTTCTAACAAGCTGTATTTCGTCGGCTTTGCCCCACACCGAAGGGCAAAGCCGACCGCAGCTTTTTATAAAACTCAAAATATTTGAAGACG